>MU855335.1:0-47642 GCA_033296695.1 Staphylotrichum tortipilum | reverse complement strand
CGGCGGGTGGGCGGGTGATCGTCAACCGTAATGCTAGCTTGTTGTTTCTTTTTGCGGCGTCACTGGCCGGCAGGATGCGCGAGCGGAGAGCTCGAGCGATGTGATGATGGGAGAAACATGCCGCAGGAAGAGGGAAAGACCTTGGCTTGACATCCATTTAATATCGCCTCGCGGCAGAGCCCCCTGCCCCATATCACAACCACGTCAAAACTGCCCGACTGCATGCTGCGAGGCGCCAACCAGCGGAGGGTTACTCGGCAATCTCTGGCATCATCGGAGGGGGGGTCCGTCCTGTCGAGCACGCAGGAGGCGCAGAGATACGGGGGGCCGGGAGTCCACATGTGCTTCCGTTGCATGGCGTTGCATGGCCGGCTTGCACCTCTTGCGCGAGACATTGGACAACTCGGGTTGCATCACAGCGCATGCAGCGACGCTAGAACGCTTTTGCAGCAGACGAGAGGGTAGTTTCGGCAGCCTGCGTCGAGATGTCGAAAAGTGTTGGCCGGCGTAGACGAGTCACTGCGCAGCTGACGGGGATCTTCGGTTCGCGGCAGGCCCCCCAACCGTCGCCCGCCCGCTGAAATTCTCGCCGTACAAACCTGCGTTTCAATCCTTCTTCCATGGCGCGCTCAGGCAGCCCGGCGCCGCCACTTCCGGGCATCGAGCTAGTTAGTTGCCAGCAGAAGAAGTGGCAAAAACTCTGCGAATCCTATAGGTCAGTTGCCTCGCCCGCAAGCGGATAAAGTGCCCTAGACGCATCGAGGGAGGGCCGAGTCCTACCTAGTGTTGAGGAGATGGAGTGGGCTGAAGTTGGCTGGCTTCCCCCCCACTGTGTGCCCACCAGCGATGGTCGATCAGGGCGTGTAGCCACTGCAGCCAGCGGGGGCGAGAATTTGATTACCCCGCATCGGCCATCCCCAATCGGTGCGCAGAATGCATGCCCCACCAACCGTTGGCAACGTGCCGACAGCCCGCGGCCCAGGCCCAGGCTCCTCCACATTTTCCACTTCCACGCTTGCTTCCACCAACGAGCAACACATCACCGAGATCTCGCGTGGCACCTGTCCACCGATCATGCATACACATTGGTGACTCTTGGATTCCATTCCCCTCTGTGTTTACAATGTGGTATCTACTCTATAACCCGTGATAGCTAATGCCAACCCCATCGTATTCCAGCCCAGTCTAGATTGCGCGTCACGCCATCCATGGCTGCATGTCCTCTCCGCTGCCTGTTTGACTCGGCCAATTCCCGACTCCGAGGACTCCGAGTCCGTGAGCAAGCGCCAGCGAGAATCTCCGCAACTCTAACGAATCTGGAGCCATAACACCACTCCCCGTCCAACGAAAACATGACTGAGAAAAAGAAAGAAAAGAAATTAAGACCGGAGGGCGAGTGTCTTCTGCCCGATGTGCGGCTGGCCAGCGGAAACTGCAGGCGTCAACGCGTGTCTCGATCCTGGCGAGCATAGTTACCGCGATCAACGGACTGGGCACGCGAATGAGCAAGGCACTGAGGAGCCGCGTTGTACCTCGCCTCCATCTCCGTCACACCGTCTTCGCTCGCCTCCTCCGTGACAACTCTGCCTGCATGAGCGTGATCAAATCCCAGACGCTCTCCAGATGACTCGGCAGCCTGAAAGGCTGGCTCGACCCCCGTCATGATCCCCTCTTCCCAGCGGGAGAGAAGCGGCGTCACAGGGCCCCATGTCGGATGCGCGCTTGGCTGAGGAATCGATAATCCGCGGTGCTGCTGCGCGGGCTGGAGGAATTGGGCGTTCTGGAGGGCGCGGGAAGCTTGCTGGGTCGGCGAGAGCCGCTGGTTCTGGGGCGCTGCTGCCGGGGCTGCGTCCTCGGTTGCAGCAGACACGGACGGCGAGCCATACAGGGATTCTGGGCCAGCCGCGGGTGCCGGGGCAGCAAAGGCTGGAGGAGCGTACCGCGCGTAGCCACCTGGAGCACCATACGGCACATAGCCAGACCATCCGCCATGCCACATCGGCCAGGGCGGCTGGTACATCGGGACCGGGTGCCAAGCGTGCATGGACTGGATGACCTGATAGAGGCGAGAACGGGCCGCCGTGACGCGGTAGAACTCCTCCTCGGCGTGCTCAAACGCCTGCTCTGCCTCGCGGGCGGCCACGCGTAGCTGACTGGATGCCTCAACGACCTCCTGGTACTGGCGCTCCTGGTGCTGTGCCCAGCCCATGGCTCCCTGGGGATGGTGGTTGACGGGGTTTGGAGCCCGATGGCCTTGCTGGTTCGGATGATGGCACGTGCATGGTTGGGGAAGGTGGTGGCGCCGCGACGCTTGTTGTTCTCCTACCCGATGCGATGGTTGGGCCCGCTGGTTCGCTTGCTGCTCGCCGAGTTGCGGTGGGCGAGGCCTCATCTCGGGGCCTCGTCGAGCATCCGCCGCGGGCGCTGCTGGAACTGGAACTGGAACAAGATCAGGTTGTTCTGGGACATCTGAGCCATCGGAGTCGTCGAGGGCATCCGATGGCCAGGAAAATCGGATCCGCTGAGGTGGGAGGCCGCTGCCCCGGGTGCTTGGCTCTGCAGTTCCCAGGGCAGGCTGGGTGGCATCGTGCTTGTCATTTTGACCGAGCCGGACTTCGTTGTCGTCGTTGGCAGTGCCGCCGTTTTCTTCACCCAACCGGATCTTTTCGGCGAGGCGAATCTGCTCTTCGCGCTGAGCTTCTTCTGTACGGCGATTTTCCTCAGCACGACGACGAGCCTCCTCCAGTCGAGCTTCCTCCTCACGACGAATCTTCTCCAGTCGAGCTTTTTCTTCGCGGCGGGCCTGCTCAATTTTAGCCTTCTCAACACGGAGAGCCTCCACTTCACGGCGGGCCTCCTCAAGTCGTGCCTCTTCATCGCGCCGGGCCTGCTCAAGCCGGGCCTTCTCCGCGCGGCGGGCCTCCTCTGTACGACGACGTGTCTCTTCAACTCGTGCCTCCTCTTCACGACGAATCTCCTCAAGTCGTGCCTTCTCCGCGCGGCGAGCATCTTCCTCGAGCCGAACCTCCTTTGCTCGACGGGCCTCTTCCTCGCGACGGTGAGCTTCTTCTGAACGGCGAACCTCCTCTGCGCGTTGAGCTTCTTCAGCGCGGAGGCGGGTTTGTTCGGCACGCCGGGCTTCTGAGCGGCGAGCTTCTTCGGCGCGCTGGCGTGCTTCCTTTGCGAGGCGAATTTCTTCAGTACGTCGAATTTCTTGAACACGGAGACGGGCTTCCTCCATGCGGCGAACTTGGTCGGCGTGTCGAGCTTCGGCACGTTGAGCTTCTTTAGCACGGAGGCGAGCTTCCTCTGCATGACGATCTTTTTCCGCCTGGCGGGATTCTTCGGCGCGGCGGCGAGCTACAGCACGACGAGCCTCGGTCATCTGGGGCGTCTCCTCGATGCGTAGACGGGCCTCCTCGACACGGCGAGCGGCTTCTTCCTTGCGAGCCACTTCCGCAAGGTGAAGCTCTTTTGCGCGACGCGCCTCCTTCTCCAGGCGCTCTTTCTCAGCCAAGCGGGCCTTCTCGGCCTCTCGAGCCCTCGCTGCATCGGCGGCGCGGGATTCTTCGGTCTCGCGGGCTTTGGCCTCCTTTGCGCAGAGTGCTTCGGCTTCCTTGTCCTCTTTGACGCGGCGGGCTTCGGCTTCCATGGCGCGGCGCGCTTCCTCGCGGACACGACGTGCTTCTTCTTCCTTGGCGCGGCGTATCTCGGCTTCGTTGATCCATCCCGACTCGTCCTGCTTCGGTGCGTGTTGGACTTTTTGCAGGGCAGGGGCTGCCGCTGGTGTGCGTCTGGCTTCTTGTCCAACCCGCCTCTGCTCATCCCAGAGCCGCTGGTTCTCCTTGGCCCGCTTGTCAAGTTCTTGTTTCTTGCGCTCCGCCTCTTGACGCCGGTTCTTCTCCCTGGCCTCTTCCAGCAAGCGGTCCTTCTCGGCTTGGGTCTCCCGTTCCGCCCGGCGGCGTTCCCGGCGGCGATGAGCCTTGGCCTTGCGCGTGGCCTTGTCATCGTTCACGCTGGGTGCGGACACGTTCTCGGGCTCGTCGGTGGTCGTGAGTTTGGGCTCGTTATTGGGGTCGGGCTCGTCAACGGTGGGCGCCGCATCGTCGTTGGCCGTGGACTCGAGCTTGTTGTCAACAATGGTCGCTTTGTCAACCGTGGGCTCGGACTCTGTGTCGATGTTGGGATCGGCTTCGTCGGCAGAAGCTTTGAAATCATGTTTGTTGTCAGCCTTGAGATCACGCTCGTTGTCGGCCTTGAGATCATGCTCGTCGTCAGCCTTGGGATCATGGTCGTTGTCAGCCTTGCAATCGTGCTCCTTGCCAGCCTTGAGGTCATGCTTGTTGTCAGCCTTGGGATCATGCTCCTCGTCAGTCTCGAGATCACGCTCGAGGTCGTGCTCATGATCAGCCTTGGGATGAAGCTTGTCGGTAACCTTGGGATTGGGTTTATTGCCGGCCATGGACTCGAGCATTGACTCTGACTCCGGAGAGCCCTCGGGCTCCGGCTCGGCCTCGTTGTCGACAGGCTCTTTCACCCGAGATTCGGCTTTGGTGGTTCCTTGGATTTTGGGGCTGGTGCCGGCGTCCGTGGTGGCATCTTGAGACTCTTGTTCCTCTGCTGACTGCTGCGACTGTTTTGCCTTCTTCTTGCGCTTGTTTGTCTCGGCTTTCTTTGCGTTCTGAGCTTCTGCCTCATTCAGGCTCTCCTTGCTCTCGAGCTGAGCCTCGCCCTGGTTGTTCTTGGCCTGCTCCGGGTCTGCTAGGATCTTGGGTTGCTGTTGGTTAAGCGACTCGAGTTTGGAAGCCGGGTCGATCTCAGATCCTACATCCGAGCCACGGGCGGACACGAACAAGCCACTGCTCTCAGAACCGCTGTCTGGACCAGCTTCGCCATCTTTAGTCGGGATTTGGTCGGCGCTCGGAGGGTTGTCGCTGTCTGCCTGGCTTGCGCCGACCTGGTCTGCCTTTGGCGCGCCGGGAGTCATGCTCGAGCTTGTGGCCGCAGTTTGCAGCGAGGGATCTTCATTGGCAGACCCCGATGGCTGGCTCGGAAGGAGTTTCCTCTTGGACTCGTCGATGGCCGCTCGAAGCGGGTGGAAGCCGAGGGTTTTCGCATCAGCGAGAATCTGGTCCGCGTTGCCCTCAAGAGTCGCCATGATCGTCTCCAAGTCCTTCGCAGGCGGGCCCAGGTCCTTTATAGTTGCAGTCTCCGGCGGGATGGGAGCGTCGGGGAACCACTTCTCGACCGCAAAGGAACACCTGAAGAGCTCCGCAACAACCATGATGTAGCCGCTGCACTTAATGTCATTCAGGGTCCGGTTGCGCAGCTTTAACAACTCCTGGCTCGCAGCCCAGGGTTTGAGGTCGCTGATGTTGCCCGGGATCTTCTTCAGGCGCTCGAAGTACCCAAAGGTTAAAGCGACGAGCGTGGCACGGGCGTTGAAGGCGGGATGGTTGGCGACGGCCCCGCAGTATCCCTTGTCGAGTTTGCTCTGAATCTCCGCAGCCCCCCCGACGTTGTCGTCCCAGGGCTGGTTAAGAACCATCTTCTGCAGACCATCAAGGAACCAAGGCGTTCCCGGGCAATAGAAGGCTCGGACCCTGTTGAGGTGCGTGTGGACGGCCGCGAAGCTGACGATGCGCGCGTAGCGGGCATCCCGGACAAACGCCTCGAGCCCTTCGAGTGTGTTGAGGCTGTCGAGAGTTTCCCGGTCGATATCTGGCCCGACAGCCCGCTCGATCTCGCACTCAATGTCCTCCTTGCTGGCCTGCGGCAACGTCTGCTTCATGGCCTCCTCAGTGGCCTCGCGCAGAAACTGAGGGGCGCTCCGGAGGCTCCAGACCAGCGCCCGGTGGTGCATATCTGCGTTGACGGGGTCGGTCGCTGCACCCTCACGGCAACGCAAGATGTCTCCTGGGTTCAGGAAAGCTTTGGTCAACTCCATCCTGGGCCGTCAATTCCGCAACATTGACGCATCTGGCAATCCACTTACCATCCAGACCGCTCGGCCCGATGTTGCTGATGTGCTTGATCAGCCCGACCGGCCCAAAGACGAAGAAAGGGAAGTCTGGCAGCTTGGGGGCCACCAGCCCCTTCTTCTGGAGCAACCCCGTCCAGAAGTTGACGTGAGGCTCCATGAGGAGCCACTCGGACTGCCTGACTGTAAGTTCCTGTTGTTGTCCACCCACCCACTGACCACGCTGTCAACCCACTGCGATGGGGAGACCACTTACGCTGTCGAAGCCGTCGAATTTTCGCCACGACGGCGCAGGCTTGGACAGCCGACTGTGCGTCGGCTGCAGAAGTGGGCACGGCATCTTGCCACGCCGCCTCGTCGCTGGTTTGCTCGCCCTTTCGCTGCTTGTTGTGGGCTTTGTTTGTTGCGAGAAGGGTGGCGGCGAGGCTTGTCGTGGAGGAAAAATCAGTTTGTCGCAAGCCCAACAAGCCCGCGACTTTGGAGTATTATTTTTGTGCAAGGCGGGTCCTCCGTTCACTCTTGCCCCCTTCGCCGGCGATGCCCAGATTTACGGGGCCGTCATGGCCGGTCATGAGACTCCTTAGGGTGGTGAAGCCCTCGTCAGGGGCTTTTTGAGCAACAAGGGGCACTTGTTGGTGACCTCCTTCCTGCTCCCAACTCACCGAGGGATATCACTACTGCAGCACGTAGGTGGCCATTCAAGAACCACAGATGTCAACCTTGGCATAGTAAAGGAAAAAGCCCTATGCTTACATCTAGAAGCTTCGATCCCGGCACTTTGAGAGCCTGCAACATTTGGATACCGAGTTGCGTTTTAATACTCACAAAGTGATGATAACAAAGCCCGTCTCCAGTCTCTGGTCACGGCCAACTTTCAGGTTGAGTCTGGGCGTCAGGAAGCAACAAGGCAGGACTTTCTGAGCCGGTGCTTAGGCCTTGTTCTCTAAGTGTGAAAATGAAAACCGGATTCAGTGGCATGCAAGCCTGTCAACCTAGTCTTCCCCTTCCCACGCATTCCTTTCCTTTTGCCATTGTGCGGCCGGTTCATTGTGCATGGTTATTACCTGTTGTTTTCAAGTTCAGGAAGGCATCAGATGTTACTGGCTTCAACACACCAAACAAACAACAGTAACTACCTCTCAAATCCCCACCATTTATTTTTGAATACCCCACGAAGATAAGAAGAGAGAAGTGGTTTTGGCATTCAAGAGTTGCCTCTCAGAGTCAACAGAGTGTGGGACACTGGATGCTCCGAGCTGCCCCCCTTTGAATAAAACTACTCCGTATGGCATCTGATATTGAACACTCTATCGTAGTTCTAGACCTGTCAATTGCCCGTCTCAGGTCACTTTTCTGTCGGACTCCAAGCCCCAAGTATCACGGGCAGCAATGGCAATGTTGGTGACTGCTTGTAACTCTTGTGGTTGCACGGGAGAAGACCCCCACCTCCAGCGTGCAACCCTAACCCTAACACATGCTCCATGGCACGGGCTGTGCCCGTGACACCAAGACACTCTTGACTCGGTACGACGACAGGCACCAGGCAGGGGAGGTACCCTTGAGAAGCAAGAGCCTCGTCAAGCCGCCTGTGCCTCCTTTTCAGCTGCCAAGCCACGTCAGCCCAAGGCGAACAGCCAGGCTTTCTCGACCTCATGTCCAAACAATTTGAGAATAAATCCCGCTCAGCACGCCTTGCCAGACTTAACCCGTTCATCCTGTGGGCTCACAAGTCCCTCTCACCTCAGCCAACTTTCGTCACGGAACCACCACAACCATGCCCGAGATTCGCCGCCGGGTGAAGGGTGCAGTCAAGTATGACTGGGGCGAGATCGCTCTCCTCTGGGGCCTCCAACTGTATGAATAAGTCTCATTTTCATTTTGAACACCGTGGTGGCAAGCGTGACATGCTGACAATACTTGAAGCTTCAAGCTCTTATACACACTAGGTGCCATGGCCTTCATCTGGTTATTCCTGAGCCTGACACCGGCATTGTGGGCGCCCGAGAATTGGCTCTGGTGGTTGTCGTTCGCCGTCGAGGGATTCGGCATGTTCTTGTCCACCGCCTTTTCCACCGCCTTTCTCAACGACGACAGCAGCCAAGGTGGTCGTTGCATGAACCACACCGACATACAAGCCGCGGTGTCCGGCCCCGTCGACCAGGTCTCCGGTTGGTACGGCCCCGGCTCATACCTTGCGTGGCTCCTCGCTGCCTACGTCGCTGCCTTCTCCTCCATCTGGCACTCAAAGTGCGCACCGAAGAACGACGAGTCGAGTGTCCTGGATGGAGAGATACTGGCGGCTCTGAGCTACCCCGTGGTGGCATTACTCGACACGGCCGTCCGCCTCATTCGATGTCAGATGGATCCTGGTATCAACGCTTCCGTCTTTGTCCTCTTTTCCAGCTTGACGATCCTGGGACCGGTTTCACGACTGTCCTGGCAAGTAGACGTTGGTGGTCACAGAGTCTACGAGTTCGACGAGACCGTGATGTTGCCACCCTCCCGTCGATCATGGGCCTGGAAGCTTTGTGGCTTTCTTATTCACGGTGTGGTTGTTAGCATTATAGGAGAACCATACGCCTACACGACACAGTTGGTGGTCCCCCTCTACGTCCTCCTGTTTGCTGTTATGTTCTATTCGCACATTTATGGAGAGGTCCGCATGGAGACATATCCCTACACTCGGACGGTGTTTCGGCCCCGGGAGGAACGGTTGGTCGTTTTCTGCGTCCTGCAGGTCATCTTCGGACTCGTGGCACACTTCAAGACCGGCTCCTTTTTTCCGCCTTCGGCTTCGCGGCTCGTTGAACTGGACCAAGCGGCCACTTTTATAGGGGCGGCTGCCATTTTGCTGTTTTTGAGGGGCACGGAGGTCGCTCCGCTCTTCGCCGAGTTGAGGTGCCGTCTGGCAGGTTTTGTGCCACTGCGGCAAGGTGCTCAACAAGTCGATGACACGGCGCTCCAAGAGATTGTTGTCAGTGGAGGCTAGGCATAAACGTGATATTATTATACTCAGGGGTCGGACTTGCTAGGGGGTTTTCGAGCATATGGCACGGTTACCATGTCAAAGTAGTTGGACCGCAAACCTAACCCAATCCTGTCTGTGCGGGCATGCAGGTCCAGGCGATCAGCGCATGTTGGGGGTAACTCTAACCACGATGTTGAGGAGGTAACCAAACCCAGCAGGGAGGGCGAGCCAAGTCATACCATGAACGAGGTCGGCGATCTGGACTGCTACGGTCTCCTCGATCAAGGGACAATGAGCACCGCACCATCACCAACTGTCCTCAAAGGTGTGTGCCACAATGGATGCCGACCTGCACACAACGGTGAGGGGGGGTGGCATGGGCCGCAATCTGGCAGAAGCGACGTCAACAGGCTGATTGCCCATGCATACAAACCGAGAGAGGCCCGAACGAGCCACTCGGGTCGTTGGAGAAAGTGGTTGGCAGAGCCGAGAAGCAGCACGCATCTTGCCGATGCGCACTCCCGAGCCTGGTTGGGCCGGTTAGCCAAGGGGGCTTGCATACGATGGCAATAGCAGCGGCGCGATGACACCCTTCTATGAGCTCTATCTGCTCCGGTCAGCAACGCAGGCCTCTCTCTGCGTCCACGTCTCCCAGCAGCTGAGACTTGACTTTGAGTGTTGACTGCCGAGTGCCCAACCATTGCCGTCGACACCAAGGTGAGCTAAAGCGGCTGTTGGGTAGCGCGGAGAGCGCGGCGGGCGCGACGCTGTTCAGGTGATCCCGGCATTGCCTCATGTCCAGTCTTACCATGGCCAACATCAGCACAAGCAGGGTCCGAGTTCCCGATTCTGGCTTTCTGCCTGTGACCCAACAACGGCTTAGGGGTGACCTGGCGGGCTGCTAAACTGGTAAATTGCTGAACTGGCCCTGTCCACCACACCCCCAGTTGGACCTTCGGGGGCCCCGTCATGCCCAGTCCTGGCCCCCCTGCGGGTCCTCCCCCTACCCTCGCCCCCCATCACCCCTGACTTCCCCCCAAGACCCTCACGCTCCCCCGCGTTCTCAACGTCCTCGGCGTCTTGGCGCACGCGGCTTGGCGGGCTCGTCCCACCGCTCGTGGGCCAAAAACTATCTGCCGAAAACTGACAATCTGCATGCGGCGGCGGCTAACCCAAACAGAGGCAGGATTGCATCCATTCCGTCAACCGCTGCTCGTCATACCCTTCCAGACCCCATCCCATGCCCTACCGCCTCCTCCCTGGCGCACTCCCGGCGACCCCCGGTTATGGTCAACCGGGGCTCGCAGCAGGGCATGTTGGCATCGCCATTGGATGCTTCTCTGCGTCCCACTTCTCGTCTGTACTACCCCCAGCGGGAGAGGGGGCCCTGGCGGAGTCGCCAACCAGTGGAGCGGGGGGTCGGCACGGGCAGCTGGTTCGCGTAGCTTCGAAGCCTTGTATCTTGCGCGCGACCTGTCCGTGAATCCTGGGGTACCGCGTTTATAATAACCACGTGCAGATGCCCCGTCACCCAGGATGTGCTTCACCTCTCCCACCACCCTCAGCCTCCTTCGTGTGCGCCGATTCCGGTCCTCGATCACTCGCGGCGGTGTGCCCTTTGTCGTGTGTTGACATTCGCGTCCGAAAGAAAAGGGGCAACCTCGACTGCCACCCCACTAGTCCGTCATGATGGACACGGAGAAGGAGATTGGTAAGTGAAAGAAAACCTTTCACCACTGCCACCTGTTGAGGCCGCAATTGCCCTGTCTCCACAGAATGGACATGAAAACGACACATGATACCATCAATAAAGCAAAATGCTGACTCCTGCTCCCTCCACAGCTCAGCAAATCGAGCAATCCCGCATCAACTCATCCAAGGATGGCGAGCTCTCGGACGCCAGCGTGCCCGACTCGGAGCTCGAGTGGACCGAGGAGGAAGAGCGGGCGATCCGGCGCAAGATTGACTGGCACACGGTGCCGCTGGTGACCCTGCTCTATATGCTGTGCTTCCTCGACCGCATCAACATCGGCAACGCGCGCATCCAGGGCCTCGCCGCCGACTTCGACCTCAACAGGGGCGTGCGCTTCAACTGGGTGCTCTCCATCTTCTATATCGTCTACCTGCTGGTTGAGGTGCCCAGCAACATCCTGCTCAAGCGCATCGGCGGCCGCTTCTACCTGCCCTTACTGGTCTGCGGCTTCGGTCTCGTCTCGCTCTGCACCGCCTTCACTCACAACTTCGAGGGCCTGATGGTCGCCCGCGTCTTCCTGGGTATCTTTGAGGGTGGCGCTATGCCCGGTATGGCCTTCTTTCTGACCCTCTTCTACAAGCGCAACGAGCTGCTCTTCCGCATGGGCATCTACGTTTCGGCCGCTTCTATCGCCGGCGCCTTCGGCGGCCTGCTGGCTACCGGCCTGTCGCGCGTGCCCGCCTGGGGCGTCGCCTCGATGCGCATCCACACGTGGCGCAACATCTTCTTCTTCGAGGGTCTCTTGACCATCATCATCGGCGGCCTGGCCCCGATCTGGATGCCTACCAACCCACACGACGCCTACTTCCTCAACGAGCGCGAGCGCCGCATCGCCGCCGAGCGCCTCGTCCGCGAGCAAAAGGGCGACCCAGCCGCCAACGTCACCTGGAAGGACATCCGCCAGGCCGTCTTCTGCATCCACAACTACACGTGCGCCCTCGGTTTCTTCCTCATCAATATCACGGTCCAGGGCCTGTCCGTCTTCATGCCTACCATCCTCAAGGACCTCGGCTGGACCGACACCAAGGCCCAGCTGTACTCGGTGCCGCCCTACGTCGCCGCCTGCTTGGTCGCCATTGCCGTCGCCTACGGCAGCGACAAGACCCACCAGCGCGGCATCTGGCTCGCTGCCTTCTCGTGCCTGGCCCTTATCGGCTTCGCCATCCTGCGCTGGGTCGAGACGCCCAACATCCGCTACATGGCGCTGTATTTCGTCACGGTGGGCGCATTCCCTGGTGGCCCGGGCTTCCTCAGCTGGGGCTTGAACAACTCGGCCGGCCCGGCGGTCCGCGCGGTCAGCTCTGGTTACATCGTGACCCTCGGTACCATTGGTGGCATTGTGGCAACGTGAGTCGAGATCCATTCCCTGGCCCCCACTTCCTTGGGCGCTAGAAGGGTTTTCCTTTTTCTTCGCTTTGACCCCCTCTCGCTGACTTGGCAACCCTCGCTTCCAGATGGACCTACAAGCAGGCCGACGCGCCCAAGTACTACACGGGCCACACCATCAACCTCGCCGGCCAGATCGCCGTCGTCTTCCTCTCCATCTTTGGCATCCTGTACTGCATGTACGAGAACAAGGCCCGCGCCGCCGGCAAGCGTGACCACCGCCTCGAGGGCCTGTCGCCCGCCGAGCAGCAGAAGCTGGGAAGCAGGCACCCGGAGTTCCGCTACTGGACCTAAGTTGGTGTGGATCTGTGGATACGGGGTGGACAACCGTTAATGGCGGTCCTGGTGGGCAGATGGTCGCAGGCTGCGGGAGTGGTGTTCATCACTGGCTATCCTGTCACGTTAGTTGGGTTTTTATCATTTGAATAGCAAGGTTGTTCAACACAATTATCGTGCGGCTCCCATTTCAACACTTGTCTGAGCAATTGGGGGACGGGAAGAGGGGAGCGGGAGTTGGGAGCGGGAGTTGGGAACGAGACCTATCGCTGATCTCCTCCCCCAACACATGCAGTCTTGATTGATGAACTGGGAACGCTGATTTTCACGTTACTCCCAGCATGGGTCATTCGGAGACGGCGGCAAGTATGCAGTCAGCAGCAAGCCTGTTAGGGTGCGTGGAAAGACGAACTTATCAACAAACGAGGGAAGGCAGGGCCAGGAACAAGTAGCAGATGAGGAAAGGATCACAAGGGACGAGGCCAACGAACATGTGGGTGAGATCGGGCTGATCATGGAAAGGGTTAATTAACTATAAATCTTTTGGTTGTGTCAAGTTCAGTCGCTTGCTCTGTCAGGTTGCAGGGCTCACGGGGAGTGCCTCTTACAGCTAACATCCTAACTTCGTAGCGACAATAGGATAACGGCAAGTAGTTAATTAGGCTTGTCTGAGATGTTCCATTGCTCACAAATACTTCACAGTACGAGGGGGAGCACTTCAAAATGGCGTTATGAACTAAGAACTATCAGCAGGGGCTGGCTAGACTGCCACCCTACTAACGAATATTGACCGAAACGAAAATATCAAGAACCTGCTCCATCTACATGCAAACATTAATTTCTCAGTGACATGCAAATGAAAGGGACCTTGGGGTTTGGCTTGGCTCCTTCGCCCCTTTTAATTATATGAAAAACAATCCCCATTCCATCCACCAACCCCTAACGCACGAACTTCTCCCTCCTTACAACAGAGCAACCATTACGGCGCCGCCAACAACCGCAAAGACGGCCGACGCCCACCCAGCGCGGGCGGCACCGGCCGTGACGATCTTGGTCGGCTTCGGCGCGCCTCCGGTGGTGACGGTGGCGTTACCGGCCGGGCATCCGGGGGCGGAGCACTTGAGGGTGGCGGTGGGCAGGGCGACGGCGAGGGTGGTCGGCTTGCTGCCGGGGCCGCACTGGGCGCAGGCGCTGGGGCCCGGGGCGCCCGAGGTGCAGGCGGGCACGACATGGGTAGTGCGCTCAGTCGGCGGCAGCGGGGTGACGGTGACGGTCACGGCCTCGGTCTTGCTGCCGCCCGACGGGCAGCCGGCCTCGCCGGCCGAGCAGCTGACCGTCTTGTGGATGGTGAAGGTGCCCGTCGTCTCCGGGCAGACGGCCGTCGTGATGGTGACCACCTCGGTCGTGACCTTGTTGGCCGGGCAGTGCGTCACCGTCGGCGGGCACGAAGTGATGGTGTAGGTGCGGGTCGAGGTCTGCGTGATGGTGGTCTTGGTGCGGGTGGCCGAGGTGATGCTGGCCGCGGTCGTGGAGGTGGTCGAGGCGGCGGTGGAAGACGAGCCAGACTCGGAGACGGTCTCAGAAGTCGAGGTGGCGGTCTCGGAAGCGGTGGTCGACGTGGAGCCCTCATCGGTGCTGGTGGAGGTCTTGGACACGGTGGTCGAGGACTCCTCGGTGCTGGTGGAGGTCTCAGAGACGGTGGTGGAGGTCGAGGCATCGTCGGTGCTGGTGGTGGACGTCTCCGAGACGGTGGTCGAGGAAACATCGTCGGAGCTGGTCGTCGAAGTCTTAGAAACCGTGGTCGAGGTCGAGCTCATTGAGATGCTGGTGGTCGAAGTCTCAGGGGTGCTGGTGGTCGAGGTCGAGGTCGAGCTGGTGCTCGAGGTGCTCGAGACGGTCGAGGTGGTCGACGTCTGGGTCTGGCCGCACTTGCCCTCGATGATGGGCACGGCGTTGGGGCCGCTTCCGATGGGTACAAGTTCGGTGCCGCAGTCCTCGGACTGGCCGAGCCAGATCTCCCTGTTGTCCTGGTCATAGACAACGTAGGCAGCCCTCAGAAAGGTATCGCCAAGCACGGGGAAGTCTACGCACAACAACTCCGTCAGTCCCCCAAGCCCATACTAGCTGCCACTCAGGTCGACTTACCATCCTCAAAAGCACCCAGAACACAGAGATTGCCAGAGTCGGGAACGTGCCACACAAAGTCGTAGTAGCGAACGTTGATGACCTTGTCGCCGAAGGTGAAGTCGAGGGAGCCGCCAAGACCGGGGTCCAGGCAGTCGACCACGTAGAGGCCAGCATCGGCGACGAACTCAGCGGACGGGTAGGCGGCGACGAGCTTCTGGAAGATGGGGCTGGGCAGGGCGCTGAGCGTGTAACCGCTGTCGAGCAGGACGCCCTGGCCCTGCGATCCGGCAGGGGTGGTGTAGACCTCGGCGACGCTGCCATCAGGCTTGTTGACCGAGATGCCGTTCAGGTAAACCCAGTACCGGGTCAGGCCGTCGGGAGACTCGGCGGCGGGGATGATGGGGCGCTTGACGAGGTTGCCCGAGTACTTCTTGACGTCGAGACCACCGAAAATGACGGATCCTGAAACGAGAAAAATGTTTTCGTCAGCGGAAGATATCAACAGAGGAGTAACAGATACGCGGTAAACATACCGCGGTCGCTATCAAAGCCCCTCAGGTCCATGCTGAAGGCCCTGCTGTTGATGAGGCCCTGGTCCGCGAGCGAGTCGATGGGCAACAGGTAGTCGTTATCCCAGCCATAGAGACTGGGACCGGCGCCCATGATACCCACAACGGCGTGGGCGGTGTCGTAGGCAACGCCAAAGATCTGCTGAGTGATCTTGGCCGCTGTGTAGGTCGCCATCCCATGTTAGCACCAGGAACAGGAAGATGCTATTTCCAGACCCCCCAAGACCAGCCCAGACAGACTTACACCCGATAGCGACATAGTCGGCCATGTACTCAAAGTTGGCGTAGCCAGTGCCGTAGGTGACGGAGCCCTGGGCCTTGAGGTCTACGAGCGTGGTGGACGTGGTGAAGCGGGGCTGGGCATCGCAGAAGGCCGGCGTGGTCGACTTGGAGCAGACAGGGTTCACCCAGAGCTCGGAGGAGCCCGTGTCGAACTGGACCGGCACGGTCTGGCCAGGGGTGCCGAGGGTGAGCTCGATGATGTACGCAGTGCCGGACCGCTTGGCGAAGCTGTCGGTGCCGATCTGGCGCTTGGTAGCATTGGAGTGCTTGCCGAAGGGCGAGCCGCCATGCTTGGGCACGATGGGGTAGCGGATGAGCCCATCCTCCTGGACCATGCGGTTGTCATCGGGGATGAACAGGCCCGAGCCGAGGACCGCCACAGGCAGGAGGGCTGCCGCGGTGAGACGAGTGAGCGACATGTTGAGTCGTGAAAGAGTGAACGACCAACAAGACAAAGACTAAGAGTAAAGAATGACTGAGCCAAACGAATGACAGAACTGGCCTTGCGGATTGATTTTGATCCCTCCTTGCCGAGGGGTGAGGCATACTTATTGTTCCCCATGGGGCGCCTGGCCAACCCCCCCTTTTCAGACCTGCAGAGCCTCACCACTGGGTATCCCCTGAAATAATGCCAAGCCAACATTTCACGCGGCTCAACCGCCTCCTCATTCAGCCCTCCATTAGTCTGCTGGAGTGGAGATTACTGGGTCTGGCTGTCCCCAATCGCCGCGATCGCGGGCTGTTCCGGGGGCTCTAGACGGGTCAGCCGCAAGGGAAAGTCTCCGCCTTGGCCCTGTCAAGCAGCAAGAGCGTGCTGCCTTTGCCTTGCGTTTGGATGGTCCCATAATAACTAGCAGCAGAACCGCAGAGGCTACCCGTTCGGGCAAATCCTGTCACGGTTGATCAGAGCCCGAGAAATGCGGCGAGCCTCTCACGGACTAGTTATTAGTCAACCGACTGGCGAGGCTCTGCAGGTTGGGTCATGCTCGGATTCGTCGGATATGAAGAATGCTGGGGTCGGTATGCAACCCTCACTCCCCGATGTCGACAAGTGACGGACTTGCCCTTGGCCCCGAGAACTTCGCCCTGCATCAGTGAGGAGGGTCGAATGCTTGTTCCCGCCGTAGGAACTGGACTCCATCTGCACTTTGCTTACTCTCGCTTCTCTCATCACGCCCAAGTACCCCAGGACGTTGTTGTGGAGAGAATTAGCGCCCACCCGTTTTCGGAACGAGAACGTCGAGTTGCAGTGTGATGGTGTAATCCGTACACCGTATGCATTTCACCTTCCCTTCGGCGGTATGCATCCGTTCGAGCTTGAATGCTTACTGAGCCCATTTTGTGCATCCGAGTCTGGGAAGTTGGTGTTCAACCAATGATCAACGCATGTGGGCAAACGGTGCCCTCCCCCTGAAGCCAAGACCAGAGCCGCCTTGTGACAAGCTTTTCAGGGGCATTGCGCCTAGACCAGTCCGTTGACCCTGAATGGTGGAGCATAAGTGCCAAGCTTCCCATTCCTTAGGTTGCCCCTGAGTGAGGCGAAGCCATGGGCCCGTAAGACCGAATCTCCTCTTCTTGCGCAAACCCCTGAGCCTACCGGGCCGAGGTGTCAGCAATAGGGCTCCGAGTTCCTCAAGGCAGCAGCTTACCAAGTGGTCATGGAATGGACCACCCTCGTCGGCTTCAAAGTCTCAGCCAATCCCCAGGCCGCGTTAGCGGTCCCTGCTTTCGGCCTGACGTGATGCGCCTGGACCAACCAACCCCATCTGCATTTCAGACTTCCACTCAGCTGAAGGCAGCCGCTTGCCAAGCGCTGAGTTCCTCAGCCTCAAATATATCCCGATCATTGCCCGGGTCTGTATTGGGGCCAAACCGTGGACGCGTTCGGCCTCGCTGGCTTGCCCATAGCAACGAACGAGCCCGCCACCAAGCCGAGAGTGTTTGACAGCACGAGTAAAGGCTTCCCGGGGGACAGTCTCGGGTGATGGGGCATGTATTTTGTCACGCATTGCAAAGTTGAACTCAGATTCCTTCCTACTCTCACTCTGGTCATCAGCCACTCCCTTCCTACTCTTACTCCAGCTTCTCCCATCGGTGGCAGGTAATGGACAAATCTGAGTATATTTGCTTCCACCAAACACAACACCAATACCAATCCGCAAAGGAACGATAAGAATTGAAATCCCGCAGTTGTCCACCGTGATACAGTGCAGCCCCGAGGCCACAAATGAACGGGCCATCCTGCCTTCGTAACCCCAATCTCCGACACACCCCCACCTGACACGATGTGCCAAGACCATTGTCGTTCAGTGAGCCAGATGCTGGCAGGACAAGCCGACCACCTCAAGCCTGGAGGTAGCTGGAGATTTGGCGCATCTGGTCGTCCGTAACACCATGGGATTGAAGGCATGCCGAGCCGCAGGGAGCCGGACGGGGGCCTTCGCCGGTACAGGAGCCTGACATGACGACTGCTAGGTTCATGCAGGCGGGGGAACCTCATCGAACTGAGCAGCTAACAACGGAGAAGGATACTCTCAGCGAGCAGAGCCTTGACTGCGTTGAGGAAAGCGGTTGGGTATCAGCAGGTCCAAAGACTCCAAACTTACTTCCTTTGGTGGGGATCGAAGTCCAAATCTTGACCCCTCTGTCAACCTGGGACTTGATTTGATCGCGACAGATGTCAAAATTGTACTGGGGTACATTGCAAGGGCCGACGTCGCCACGCGCCATCGCCGTAAAGATGCTGCGTTTGGAGGCACAGCCAGGCCCTGGATTCTCATGACAGTAGCTCCCAAGGGAGCCCGCGAACGCGCTTCCGATGCCTCCGTCAAAGCAGGACTGGGAAGTTGAGCTCCCCTAAAATACAAAGGCTGCAGCCTTGGAACGTAACGGAAAAGTGAAAACTCCGGTCAACCCCTGTCCGACCAGAGGGCCACGGTGCGAGGGCATATCCCTGAACCAATACTCCGCCGCTGGAGATATGCTGATGACGGTCATTACGTTACTTTCCATGAATCGCCTGTGCAGCCCCAACAGTAGCCTTTCCTGTCTTTCCAGAGCTTCGAAGATAGAGGAGACCTAGAGCCGAAGTGACAACCATCAGGGTCCAGCGGTCGCCCAGCTCGCCCGTCAGCCCAGCCCCTTTCAGTTCCAATGTGAATTGGTGTGTGAACGACAAGACACGGTTGAATGTGAGCACAGCGAGTGTCTCACAATCGTTGTCTGCCTCTTTAGTGGCCGAGGCCGAGGTGGGAGGAGGTCGATGGCTGGGAACGAAACGATGTAGGGTGTACCAACTCTTGGTCGTGTGGCTGCCTCCCTCGGATTTCCCACCTACCGCCGCCGAACACTTCCTCCACTCGAAACTCTCTCGAAAGATTCGCTTCACTCCAACCTCAACCGTGAATTTGAAAGTCACCCCCTGCCCCTTGCTGGTCCCTGCCCTGAGCACTTCGTTCACCATGTCGCGAGGGCTTTTGTCCATATCAAGCGGCGGCAGCTTCACGATGGTGTCGGGATCAAACAACGAGACAAGGAGCGGAATTGGGAATTCCTCGCCAGTGGCAGTGAGGATGGGGTCCGTAAACGACGTCCCGTTGCGTAGGTAGAGTCCACGGCCAAAGTTGAGGGGACCCCTGGGTGTGTAGCCAAGATGGTATTCGACCAGGTAGATGAAGTCGTTCTCGGTCGCGCCACAGAGCTTGTAGGATTTTAGGGTGCTGAAGAGGAAAGAATAGTTGACATAGAGATTCATCACGGGGGGGAAAGGGCAGTATCCGATGAAGGCAGCCGTAGGCATCGTCCTAAGAGGCGCCTGGTCCAAGTCTCCGTTGGCTGAGGCTTGGACCCCCTTGTCCTTGTGTGTATCAACCATGCTGATGGTGAACGCCGGGCTTGAGCAGGATATTGCGATGCCAATGATATGATGGTGCTGGGAAGAAAGTTGCAGGGCCGAGTTGCGGAAAACAACATGAGCATAGGCGGGGAGGAACATGGCTTTCACTCGGCATGAGGGTAGGGGCTTGTCCTCAAACTGTAAATTCATTTATCTGGGTTTAGGGGCTAACTATTTAGTAGAAATCGCTTTTCATTAGAGCATATCACATGAAATGACGTTGGTACCTCGATTGCTGCGCCTCAACGACGAACTGACCTGCAGGACGCAATGGACAGGCACGCCAGCCCGCTATATCCTGCATGAGAGGTAATTTATGTGCACACACGTACAGCAAACCACCTGCTTGATTCAGAATCCAACGGCAGCGCGTACCAAGAAATACTGCCAGGCAGGAGCGAGTAAAACATTATAACCGAGACCCAGATGTAATCAACAAGCCGCCTCATGAAGGCAAAACACGCAGTCAAGTGGCGGTCCTCCTTTCGCCAGCCCAGCAACGCCCCTACGAAAACAGTCTCTGCCAGACAGATGACATAGTTGGAAAGGAAAAATCGGAACTCGGCGGCAGCGTTGGCCTTCCCCATCATCAATCGGTTGGTCACAGCATGGCACATGGCCGACATGCAGAACATGCATAGTGCTCGAGCCGCTTTCCCCAAATTACCCCCCCCCCCCCCCCCCCAGTTTGGGATGGCTGCCGGTAGGGCTATTGTTCGGCCGCCAGTGCTTGTTCGCGTTGCTTGTATCGGTCCCGCTCCAGGATAAACGAGATATAAGCGTCGAACAGGGAAACGTGCAGCCAATGCCAGAACACGCCCCAGAATCGCCGCAACGACGTTGCATCCCAGATGCTCCCGAACAACGGTGGCCACTCGTCAGGCCGGTCCCAGCCAAGCACCGACACAAACACAACAGCTAAGAGGTCGTGGGCGCTGACGAGAGAACAATACGTGCTCCAGATCCACTGGAAAGACATGACCGCCCTCAGGAAGATGTCGCGCAAGGTGGTGGGGGGCTGCAGGCCCTGCTTGTCTGGAGCAAAGTCGGAAAGCGTGATGCGTAGGCACAGGACGACCTTGACGACGAGAGCCGTCCCAGTTCTGTGTAACAGCAGGAGTGATGTGGCGCGCACGGCCCTGAATGCCGCAAGACGAAAACGGGCCTCGGTGCCGCTCTCTTTCAGGTCCTTCATCTCCAAGCCGCTGTGATGTCCGGGCAACGGAGATAATCGGCGAATGTTGGTCGAAACGCGAAGGGAATATCATCTTGCTTCAACACAACTTTTGTGATGCCGGAACGGCTCCATTTGTAAGATTGGATAAGGATGGGGCTGCAGGTGCCCATATCCGCGGGCACCACAGGCAACCTCCATCTTCTTTCACCATCCCTCTGCACACACCAATAATGAGCCCTTACTTTTGCCTCCTTTCGATGCGTTTCTGCATCACCTACGTTCCAGGGTTGGACTCTAAGATTCACCAAGCCAACACTCGCTGGTCACCCGGTGAGACGGCGGTTGTCATTTCCTTGCTCCTTCTATAATGTTGGATTTGAGTCTATCATCAATGTGTTTTCCATGGCCAATGCCTCATTTCATCACAGCCACCGTAACCAACAGCTCCATGTCCATCTTGATCCCCTCCACTGTCGTAACCTTCGCCCACTCCACCTTCATCTCCTCTCTCGCCCTCGGCCTCATCTCCAGCGGAATGCCCCCGTACGTTTTGCCCGACGAGCTCGTATCCAGCCAGTCAATCATGGCCTCCCCATCCTTAGCCTCCCTGACGATGCTGTTGACAACAATCTCCCTCTCTCCAAACCCCGCCGCGTCGAGCAGGTCTTCTATCTCCATCCGCTTCAAAAACCGCGGCAGGGAGCTCTCGTCGGGGTAGTCCCGGTAGGGCGCCCTCCCCAACACCTCGGCCTTGATGCGCTCATGTACGGCCTCGAAATCCCCTGATCCGCCAGAAATGCCCAACCTCCCCCCCGGCCGCAAGACGCGCCCAAACTCACACAACGCGGCAGGCTGGTCGCGAACCCAGTGGAGCGTGGAGTTGACAAAGACGGCGTCAAAACGTGCAGAGTCGAACCTCGAGAGGTCTTCAGCGATGCCCTCTTCAAAGGACAGGTTTGGCCGGTGGCCGTGGCTGGTGAGGGCGAGACGGATGCGCTCCGCGCTGGGGTCGATGCCGACGACGGAGCCGTTGGGGCCGACGAGGTAGGCGAGGTGCGCGGTGAGGTTGCCGGGTCCGCAGCCGACGTCGAGGACGTGCATGCCCGGCCTGATCTGGAGCCGGTTGAGGAGGAAAAGGCCGGCCGAGTACTGCGTATCGTTGACGAGGGTGTAGCCCTCGGCCAGCTCTTTGGTGTCGTCTTGGGGCATGGCTGGAACTGGATGAGAGGTGTGCTGGATGCTCAGTGCAGGAGGTGGGTGGGTATTGAGATGCAGAAGGAGTGGTGCTCATCAAGGAGTCGGCGCCGGCGTGCATGTACTGTACAACAGGTCTTGCTCCCCACAGGGGCTGGAGACAGCTGATGCGGGAGAACGAGACGTTTTGAGCACATTACTCCTCACGCCCCGTGCTTCTCTAAAACGCTCGATGTACTGTACCTTGTCAATGCTGAGGGCGGGATTGGCCACAAGCACGACATTTTTCTGCGCAAATTGCCTTAAACCCACGCGGAGCAACCAAGCAACATTGCATCACGATGCGAGCGAGTGGTTTCCGCAGTAGAACACGTCCTCATCCACTGGAAAAGTGCAATACTCTCCCCCTTCGCGTACCGTTGATTAGATTCCCCTGTTCTGAGCGATTCCACCTGGGGGCTTTCGCCGCTGGTAAGTACCTACCATGATGTACCAAGTAGGTACTTGGGTGTGTGTCCGCGAGCTGTCGCCCGTCCTCGGAACTAGTGCCGGGTGCCCCTTTTTGTCTCTCAGCTTGCCCCTTGTGCCTCACTAAACCACCTGGAGCATGCTCTGTCCACGATTCGACTGCACCCGCCAGCCCACACCTGCCCACGATGCGGACAACCACTCAGAATGCAGCATCCTCCGTGCCGGACGCCGACTCCGACATCACCATCCGAGTCGGATGGGAAGAACCCGAAGATGGCGACCCGGAGAACCCCCAGAACTGGCCCTCCATGGTCAAGTGGGCCAATATTCTCACCATCTCGGTTATCAGCTTTTTGGTGTGGGTGTTACCTCGTTCTGTTTGGAAGGCGTGCATGTGGCTGACGTTCCTAGGCCCCTGGTTTCGTCAATGCTCGCCCCAGCTGTCCAACAGGTCCTGCACGACTTCAACACCACCTCACCGTGGTTTGCAACCTTTTGCGTCTCGATCTTCGTGCTGGGCTTTGCCTGTGGGCCGTTGGTGCTGCCACCATTGAGTGAGCTGTACGGCCGTGTCATCATCTACAACAGCACCAATGTCCTCTTCCTCGCGTTCACCATGCTGTGTGCCATCTCCCGAACCGAGGTCATGTTCCTGGTCTTTCGCTTCCTCTCGGGGTTCGCGGGCGTCGCCACAATCACCATTGGATCAGGAACCATCGTCGATCTCATGCCCAAGGAGGAAAGGGGCAAGGCTCTCTCGGTCTGGTCTGTGGGCACTATTCTCGGACCAACGGTTGGCCCTATCATTGGAGGTTATGTTACCGAGGTTGCTGGTTGGAGGTCCATGTTTTGGGCCATATCTGCTGTGGTGAGTTGACACTCAAACCGTCTGCTGTTCTGCGCAACTTCATACTAACATCGCCAGATTGGATGTGCTGCCATTGTGTGCTTCATCATCTTGCGGGAAACATATCCTCCAGTCTTGCTGGAGCGAAAGGCATCAAAACTCAGGAGAGAAACAGGTAACCCGAACTACAAGTCCAAACTTGCCTCGGATATCCCTCCCCGTGTTCTCTTCAAACGAAGCATCGTCCGGCCCACCAGGTTGCTCTTCTGCCGCCCAATTGTCACCGTCATGTGCACCTACGTCGCCACCCTCTATGCAACTCTCTATCTCCTCTTCGCAACTTACTCGTTTGTCTTCAACGAGGCGTATGGATTCTCAAGCTTGGGGGCCGGCCTCGTCTTTCTTCCTGGAGGGCTTGCAACCCTGTTGGGCGTGTGGCACATGTCAAAGTTCAGCGACAGAACGGTCAAGCAACGCAAAGCGGCAGGACAGCAATCGACGCCAGAGGACCGCCTTCCTCTCATAGTCACACTGCCCGGAGCTCTCACCTTCCCGCTTGGCTTGTTCCTGTACGGATGGAGCGTGGAAGGGCGCCTCCACTGGGCTGTTCCGCTGTTAGGGACGGCGGTGACGGGGTTCGGCTCCATCTTGATCTTTATTGGGATCCAGACATACTTGATTGACGCGTTCGAGGAGCATGCTGCGAGTGTCGTCGGGGCCAATGCGGTGCTCAGGGGTGTTACTGGGGCGCTTCTTCCCCTGAGTGGCTTACAGTTGTACGAGAAGCTGGGATGGGGATGGGGAAACAGTTTGTTGGCATTTCTTGCACTTGCATTTGTACCGATCCCCCTGATCTTTGGCATGTATGGTGTCAGGATCCGCCAGTGTAAGTACTTTAGAACTGGGTTGTAGGTGTACAAAAAGGGATGGTCCAACTTGCTACTCTGCTTGCGATCTTCTATGTGTTGCCTGTCACGGTTACAACCGGCTGGGAATCATTCCCTCTTCCCCCGTTTTGCCAACTGCCCGAGGTAAAGAGTCAGGACTGAATGTCGCGATGAGCTCGTCCCGAGACAGGCTATCCAAGTTCAGCCTCCGCAAGTTCCTCCCCGTCTCACAATAATCCACGCCCGTGACCATCTCAACCAGCACAATAACCGCCTTGATCGGAGCCGCATCAACACCTAACTTCTCAGCCAAGCTGCACCAGCACACCAGCAGATCCGGCACATCCTCAGAGATGTTCCTGTTGTCGAGGCCCGGTGGCGCCTTTAGCTTGTTGTGCGGCGGCGAGTTCCTCGCCAGGTCCACAAAGTCGCCAAAGCTCTGACCGTAGCACTCGTTGGAGATCTCCACGGCGCTCTTCAACTGGAGACCAAACGCCTCGCCGATCTTGATGCGGACCCGGTCGACAGCGAGCATGGCGTTACCGACAGAGCGGGTCAAGCCGTCACGGTAGAGGAGGAAATCGCCCGCGGTGCTCTCGATGCGGCCGGCGTTCATGAGCATCATGAGCGGGTGGAACACGCCGTTGACGTTGGAGAGACACACCTCGACGATGCTGCTGCACCATCGGAGTTGCATCGGGAAGAGGTCCTGAACGGTGGCGAAAATGGACGAGTTTAGGGGTCGTCCTCGCGGCAGAAAAGGGGCGATGAAGATGAGGCTTTTCCGGCCCAGAACGGTCAGGCCATTTTCGTCCATCCGGCACGAGTATGGCGAAAGATTAGTTTCGAAGATGCAGCCGACGTCGAGATCCGCCGCGACAAGCGAGAACAGGTTTCCCGGGATGGCGATGATGGTGTGGCGACGGAGGGAGAACTGCTTGAGCTCGTGGAGGACCGTCTCCTGGCCGGTGGATGGGACAGTGAGGATCAAGATTCTGGAGAACTCGACGGCCTTTCTCATGTCCGAGGTGACTTCAATGTGCGCGAAGCCCTCCATGGCGCCTCGGGCTTCCAGGCGGCCATTGTCCTTGATGCTGTTGGCGTGCCGTTGATGAGTCGGGTGCGCGTACACCAGCACGTCTTTGCCGTGATGTTGCAAGTCAACAGCGAGGGCAAATCCAGCTGGCCCGGCTCCAATGATGGAAACACTCATGTCGGCGGCGTGACAGGGTGGTGTTGACAATATCTTCGTGATGTCGAGGAGATCTTCTCGTGTCAGCTCACTTCCTGCCATTACGGCTGCTGTAAACAGGGCTTGGGATATATGAAGGTCACGGACTCTTGAAATCCTCCCATTAGAGATCTACATGCATCCTTGGGCACCCGGCGGTTCGTGGTGGCTGCACAGCCCTGCGTTCCGAATCGGGGCTTGCAGCTCAGACGTTCCGTCATCTCACTCCCTGCTAGAGCAAGCTATGCCGATGAGCAAGTTTGCTCTATTTCGAGCTGACTATCCTTACGCTCCGGGGATAAGCTTCGCGCCAAGCTAGTGGATGTTACCCCTTCAAGGCCGATGGCTTGCACCTGGGGATCTGGCCCTGAGCGTGCCCGATGTACCTGTACTTCTCACAGAGCCGATCCCAGCAACGAGGAACGAAGAGATTAACCTTCATTAAGCTCCTGTCTGCAAACCTAATGACCTAACCGAAACGTGAAACACTCCTAGCGAATCACCAAGCGAAAGCCTCCTCGACCAGTTCCACCCTCAGCCCGTCCCCGATACACTTGACTGCCTCCCTCGTCACCGCATCTGCCATACCCCCAGGAGCACACACCAGCACCGCTGTCTGGTGGCCAGCCTCAGCGTAATTTCTCAGAACAGACGCAATATCCATCCTCCCCGAGTTGACGACGGTCTCCACGGGCGATGGCTTGGTGTCATCAGCCTCTCCACCAGCCGGAGCAATCTTCCCCACCTCGGCCGGATCAGTACACCAGAACAGACACTCAACGCCCTCATCCGCAGCCTGGGCAAGAAACTCGCACCGAACGAACTCAACAAGCGCCCTCTCCCGCGCTGACCAGGCAAGCACGAATCGCTTCGCTGTTATGGCGGTGCGGCTGGTGGCCTCAGCACCTCTCCCCCCCTCGCCACCAGCCCCTGACTTCCTGGCAACCTGTGCCCGGTACTCCTGCACCACCCCAAGGATGTGAGTGATCCCAATACCACCTGCAACGCACAGCACAGTGTCGGCGGTGTACAGCGGGCTCAGAGTGGCTCTATGGCCAGCGTAGGGGCCCTCTGTGTAAACCGACAGCTCGAGTGTTCCAGAAGGGGAAGCCGACAGCCGCCGTTGGAGAGTGGAGGTCATCCCGCTGTGGGCGCGAATCAGGAACCTGATGGATAGTCGACCGTCCCCGACGTGACCGCGTGTTTCCTTTGACACGACTGCCGCCTCCTTTTCGTCTTTGCCTTCTCCATTGCTAGCAGCAGGAGAAAAAGTTCTACCGCCCAACCCAACTACCGGCGTCGTCCACCCCGCAACACTAAACGGATGGTTCTCCCACAGTTTATACCAACTCAGCCGCGGGAGATACAAGAAGCTGTGCTGCGCCGGCCCAAACCCCCACGCCACCCGGGGAAACACCGTCACTTGCATGACGCTCTCACACCCCGGGACGGCCTGCACAACAGCCCTGGACCCCGCCGGGCGGTTATAATACACCAGACGGACGATCCGCGCCAGACGGTCGGCCGACCAGAAGCCGAAGCAGATGTACAGCCAGACCTGGTAGCCGTAGGCGAACCCGAAGTGGGGGACGAGGTGGTACCAGCAGCCGACGAGGACGAGAATGACGAGCACGACGTGGAGGACGAGGAAAGACTCGTAGAGGTGGGCGCGGAAGGGGAGGAAGGCGAAGGCGGCGGCGAGGCTGAGGGCGATGGTTGCGATGATGCCCCACCACTGGAAGAGCATGTCAGCGGTGAGTTAAGGTCAGAATGGGGGTTGGGAGGAGCATACGTAGAAAGGCTCGGCTGCTTTGGCAGCGTACGCCGCCGCCCCTTCATACCCAGGCTCAAAGTATGCCAGCGTGTACGCAATGGAGTGAACGACAGCCTGCACCGTGGCCACGCGCGCGGTCCACCGATGGAGTGTCAAAAACGTTGTCTGGTTCCATCCCGTGAGGGCGATCAGGAGGTTGTTGCGGCCGGCGAACAAGATCGAGATGCTCATGTTGACCAGGCTGAGCGTGCCCGTGCGATTGCCGACGTACTCGCACAGCTCGAAGCCCTGGGACAAGAACCAAACGTTGGGCTGGAAGCTACCGAAGGAGACGGAGGAGAACATGATGTTGAGGATGATGTAGGCGTTAATGAAGAGGCTGAGTGTCCGGCCAGGGACATATCCGAGGTTCTTAGGGAGGGGTTCGAGGCGTCGGGAGCCGAACAGGGCGGGGAGGAAGAGGTGTTGCGAGAGAGCGGACCAGAGCTTGGAAGTTTGTAGTTGACGTTGGAGGGAGGGAAAGATGCTCGTGGCTTGGGCGAGGAGCCCGCTGGCGACGCAGATGCCGAGGACGGTGAAAATGAGGGCCACCCTGTGAAGTTCCACCGCGTCAGTTTTAGCCACCGTCGTAGTCAGCAGGGGTGATGGGAGGGACAGTCGAGGCACGCACGAGTACTTGGTGTGCAGATACTCCGACCTCACAAACTCGCTCAGCGTGCCATGGTTGATGTAATAGACGGTGCTGTTGACCAGGCTGGTTTCGTTGAGCCAGGTAGCATCACCGGCGAGCTCGACAGTCGGGGCCGTGACCGGCAGACTGTCGCGGAAGGACGGGGTTGACGCGCGGCCGACGGCCTGGTTGCTGAAGCACTCGGCCTGCTTGTCTCGGGGGTATCCGTCGGTGTCGCAGTTCTGTTGGATGCAGTACGCCATCGTCTGAAGCCATGCGGTGTTGTTCGCCCGGCAGTCGTCACTGGTCATGCCCGTGGCCATGGCCATGGCGCCCATGTCGTCCCTCTTGCGCAACATCTCCATCCCTGGCATGTCGTCGCCATGGTCGCCATGGTCGAATGTGGTGCAGATTAGGTAGAGGGAGGACAGCGAGTCGTGGCATGACTGACAGCAGAGGTCTGGATACATGGAGATGCCAAAGCCGATGATGCCATTCCCAGCCCCAGCGGCCCCTGAAGCCAGGGACAGGACCGGCAGGACGACAGCAGCGGTGGAGACGATCATGACTGGATGTGACTATCACCGCACGCGGGCGGGAGGATGGCGGGACTGATACCACCAAAGGAAGGGCGAGGGCCGGGCCGGATGTGTGACCTCGGGCGCATATATTCGCGAATTCCAACTCCCAGGCCCCGAGCCTGTGGCCATATTACACTGTTACAGTGTGATCTAAGCACGAAGGAGACCGGGATCTGTTCCTGGATTTCCATCGAGGGGGCTGCGAGGGTAAATGAGCAAGTTTTGGAACACGGATATTTGGG
The DNA here is from genome assembly GCA_033296695.1 of Staphylotrichum tortipilum. Lineage (NCBI taxonomy): Eukaryota > Fungi > Ascomycota > Sordariomycetes > Sordariales > Chaetomiaceae > Staphylotrichum > Staphylotrichum tortipilum. Next base: position 19,332 of record MU855335.1, on the reverse strand, counting down.
GTCTGGGCCAATCATCAGGAGGGGATGTTGCAGCAGCCACGGAGAGGGATTGAGCAAGTTTTGGCAGCTCGCCCAATTTAATATGGATGGCACGCAGCGGGGAAGGGCAAGCTAAACCGAAACTTGGTTCAGCTCCTGAAGCACGCGGGGGCGTCACAATTAGTATCAGGCTGTGGCATGGATGTTGGAAGCTTGAAATGCAGCTCAAGGTGTGACAGCGGCCAGTTAGATATCCGTTGGGAATATCATGAGATGAGAACCGACTTCAGCGTGAATTACCAGTCAGTTGTGGTAGCAGGCTTGGGTAGCCACTCAAGCTAAACGCAAATCTGCCACTCCTGAATCCGGGGGTGGGCGCTGGGTTCCATTGCCCTTCCCATCCCCGTCCAAAGCTTCCTCAGCCCATCAACTCGACCCCGTTCCGTATCGCGCCCACTACCGCCGCTGTCTGGATAGCCTCGTTCGCGCCACTTGATACCCTGTGCTCGACATCGGCCAGAGTCTCGAGCCAGGTGATCATGACTTCGGGCTTGACCTCAACCTTTACCAGTTCTTCTGACAGGGCTGTGATGATGTCGGCCAGCGCCAACCCCTGGGCCACCTTGAGTGTGTTGATGGTGGACAGACAGGAGGTGACGTCGCTTGTGCTGAGGAGGGTGTTGAGAATCTGTTTGATGGCATCGGGGGGTGGCGCGGCAACGCAGTTGTAAATGGTTTGTGTTGTGATGGTCTCGCGGACGATGTCGGCTTCAGGGATCTTGGGACCGTTGCGCGGTTGGAGGGGTGTACCTGGTGCTGTGGTCAGCATGTCTGTCGGTCAAGAGTTAAAGACAAAACCCATGGGACAACACACTTGATGCATGGCACGCCTGCAACACGTTCAACGCGCGGCGCATGTCGCCCTTGCTCAGCCGCACGAGCGACTCGGTGGCGTCGGGCGTGATCTTGACGCTCTCCTCCTCAATCACCTTGTCGACGAGGACCCGGATGTCTCGCTCCTTGAGTGGGCTGAAACGAAAGCGAGTACACCGCGAGAGGAGGGCCGGGCTGAGCTTGTGGGAGTAGTTGGCGATGATGCAGAAACGCGTGTTGGCCGTGTACTTCTCCATAATGCGGCGCAGGGCCATCTGGGCCGTGTTTGTCATGGCGTCGGCCTCGTCGAGGATGATGAGCTTGAAGCCGGCAATACCCGTCCGCGAGGCCGAGGCACCCAGTGTGAAGATTTGCTTGGTCGAGGCAAAGGTCTTGATTTGCTCGCGCACAACGTCGATGCCGCGGTCGTCGGAGGCGTTGAGCTCGAGCACCATCTGGCGCATGTTGTCGGAACCGTAGATGCGGCGGGCCAGGGCGAGGATGGTCGAGGTCTTGCCGGTGCCCGGGGGCCCGTAGAGGAGGAGGTGGGGCAGGCGGTTGGAGTCGACGAATTTGTTGATGGTGGCGAGAATGTCTTGGTGGCCCGAGACGTCGTCGAGCGATACGGGGCGGTATTTCTCAACCCTGCATGGCGGTCAACAAAAGCACAGAAAGGCTCCGGCGATGGGTAATGGGCGGACCATGGCAGGCTGTCCTCGGCCTCGACGGGCAGGTTGGCGGCGCTGCGCTTGCCCTTGGTCGCGTGGTCGGAAGAAAAGGTGATGTCGCGCGAGGCGGGGACATCGACGTCCATCTCGTCCTCAAAGTCGGACATCTTGGCGGCCGTGGTATGTGCGATGCCGGGTTAATGTGTGGGCGGGGGTGGTGCTTGGTGCGGCGGAGTGAGGAGGGGTGGTCAGTTGTTGGTCGGGTGGTTTGTGGTTTGCGGTGGTTTGGCGGGGTGAGGTCGGCGAGGTTCAGGATGTGCTGGAATCAGTGCAAAGAATGGCGGTAGCCTGCGAGACGCGTCAAGCGCGTTTGGCTCCTGCGACCAATTAAACCCACGCGCCACAGTGCATCGCGCTCTTGGCCGCTTCAGGGTTAGGGATTAGTTGGTGGCTGGTGGCGGAGCCAAGCCTGTTTGCTGTGCACGGCCCAAGCGAGGGGTGCTGCAAGCCACCGCTCGCACTGGAACCCACTCAGCACACAGCAACCCGCGCTCGACTATGGTCCAAGCCCAAAACGGCGACATCCATCAATCCACAGGCAGCAACTTTATGCTTGTTACCCTCACCGCCAACCCAACCCAACGGCTTCGTGAAATAAGGTGCTGACTCAACTTGGGGTGGAAACAAGCAGGAAACGGACACAAAAAGATCTCGCCCCAGGCAATGCCGCAACCCAAGAGGGTGGTATCTCCTCTTTGGGTCAACTCACCGCCAACACAGCGCCAATCCAAAGTCCAATCCAGTTCCATCCCGCGAGATTCCATCCTGTCAGCCATGAAATTGCGCAGCCTTCCAAACCACACTGATTCCGGAAATTCCCGCCTGGCAGCTCAACGTGTCTTGCCTGGGGATTCTGCGCGAAGACATAGCCGCCGCCTCATGCGCTCCAGGCCCAACGTCTTCCCCTGGCTTGGGCCATGAATGCTGTCGGCAGTAAACGCCATGTGGCTGGACACGGCCCAGAGACGCCCTCGGACTGGTGTCAAGCACTCGGCCAGGCCACCGTCCGAGTGTGACCTCGGCCCGCCTTACTTGTCATGTCAGCGCAAGCTCACAGCCACTGGGAGGTTGTTGCTGAGCAATCATCTCGAAAAGGATGGAGTGCGGGACTGTCAGCATTGCCTCAGGCCAGGGGCATGACGTCCATGATCTTTTGGGTAGTGACCTGACCGGTCTGGGTGTGGATGACGAGGTAGGATCCGGGTTGCAACGAGTATAAGATGATCCCAACCATCGTCGTCCCCGTCAAGAGTTGATCTCACCCATCACCAACCAGCTTCACTATCCAGTCTTCACCGCAACCCATTACCGCACAGCCATTCATAATACTTCCCTTCCCCCTACCATCTCGACTTCGACATTCACCATGGCCATCAAGAGCAACAAGCCGATCCTTGTGGTCACCGCCTTCAATGCCTCGGGCCACACGGCTGGGCTGATGCAGATCTCCGAGTATCTGATCAAGCGCGGCTTCCAGATCTACTTTGTCGCCGGCCCGACCTTCAAGGCCTCCATCGAGGCTCTCGGTGCCGTGTACATTGAGAATCCCTTTGTCTGGGATGACATCTACGCCTCTGCCCCGGCGGGTGCTGACGCCACCTGGGACATCAAACACATCTTTGGCGCCTCCGTCCCCACAGCTCACCGTGTCCTGAAGGAGACGCTCGAGCGTGTCCGTCGCGAGCACCCCACCCGCCAGGTCATCATCGTCCATGAGGCTCTGTCCGGGGGCCTCGGCCCCTTCGTCTACGGCGCGCCCCTGCCCAAGGGCTACGACTCCCTCCCCAAGGTCATCAACTTCCACACCACCATCTACGCCGCCGCCGACGAGAATCTCCCCCCCTTTGGTCTCGGCCTCCCCTACGACCCTACCCCAGAGAACCTCGCGCTCTGGCAGGGGATCAGCCAGCAGATGGTCCCAGTCATGACCGACGTCCTCGGCCACTATAACGACATCTACGCGTCCCTCGGCGCCACCCGCCCTCTCGTGGGCCCCTTCTTCGACATCATCCTCGGCTTCGGCAACGCCACCGTCATGGCCACGACCCCGAGCCTCGAATACCCCATCTCCCACCCCGACCCTACCCTCCGCCTCATCGGCGGCCTGCCCCTGAAGCCCCTGCCGGCCGACTATGCCCACCCCGCCTGGTGGCCCACCATCACCGCCAACGCCGCCCTCCCGTCCTCCTCAGAGAAGAAGAAGCTCGTCTTCGTCACCCAGGGCACCATCCACCGCGACTACACCGAAATCATTATGCCCACGCTGACCGCGCTGTCCGAACGGAGCGACCTGCTCGTGGTGGCCACCCTCGGCGCGCGCGGCGCCACCCTCCCGGATACCTTCCCCGTCCCATCCAACGCCATCGTGGCCGACTACCTTCCCTACGACGCGATTCTGCCACACGCCGAGGTGTTCGTCTCCAACGCCGGCTACGGCGGGTTCATGCAGGGCGTCATGAACGGCGTGCCCATGGTGCTGGCGGGGACGATGGCCGACAAGGCCGAGGTTGCCGCCCGCGCTGAGTGGGCGGGTGTGGCGGTTAATTTGAGGGCGCAGAGGCCGGAGGGGGTGGCGATTATGGCTGGGGTGGATAAGGTGCTCGGGGATGGGGGGTATAAGAAGAGGGCGGTGGAGTTGAGGGCGGAGAATGAGGGGATGGAGGCGTTGGTGAGGTTTGAGAGGATTGTGGAGGAGTTGGTTGAGAGGGAGTAAGGGGGTGAAAGAGGGATAGAAGGGCCAGGAGTACTTGGGGTTGAACGTGTTGATACAGGTTATAGAATAGATAGACTTCCGAGTTATGCATGTCCGTATCCTTGTACTGACCGAGAGTGACAGCATGAGGACCAGATGAATAACAAAACCAGAAACATCTAACTCCCTCACACATTTTGATACGCCGCTTTCCCAAGGTCGTCATCGGTGTTGGTCGCCGAAATCTCCGTGATCCCCGTGGACCCAGTCACCGATGCCCACAGCCGTTGTATCACCCCCTTTCGCCCTCCCTGCGGCTGCTGCTTGACTCGACTACCGTCTCCTGGACCACTCCCACCTTGTGCCGGAGATGCCCCCCCTTGGGAACCACTGGCCCTCTGTAGAACAACACCTTGTTGAGTTGATCCCCCACCGCAAGTCCCCCCTTCTTTCCCCCTTTTCTTTTCCTCTCGACGTTTCTCCTTCTCCCTCTTGTCATTCTCCCTCCACTTTTCCATCACCTCGTTCAACCTCACATCCTTCACAGCCTTCCTCATCTTGTACACATTCGTTTCCGTGTCCCACCTCAGTTGCTTCGCCCTGAAGCTCAACCCTTTAGCTAGCCAGAAGTGGTAGAGTCCAGTTTTGGTAAGGACCCAGTTGACGGGCATCTTGACGAGCGCGCCGCACCCGGCCTGCACGGGCGACGAGAGCGCAATGAACAGCGCAAGCAGGCTTACTCCGACCGATATTGTGACTGTGATCATCAGCGCTGTGCTCGAATGGGTAACTTCTCAATGAGAAGGGCGGCCTTACATATGTACTTCAACTCATCCCCCAGCATCATCTTCTCGCCATCAAATTGCTTGTTGTTCATGCCAAACACGCTCGTCATGAAGGACAGGGGCAGGAATAAAATGGTAAAGACGGTGAAGAACATGATGGAGCGGCCCTGGCTGACAGTTTCGTCGCCCTGCTTGACCGACTCCCATGCCTGCACCACGCTGGCCTGCTGTTGCTTAAGGGTGAGGATATCGTTGATCTGTGGCATTCCGTCAGCTTCCGCCTTGCGAAGTGTTGAGTTCCATAAGGGAGTAAGGCATACACTCCGCGAGGTCGTCTCCGCACCCCTCCTTAGCCCGTCGAGCTCCTCAATCCGGTCGTCGACATCCGACAACAGCTCCTCCGACCGCGAGCGGAACCAAAACAGTTGCTCCCGCTTTTCGGCGAGCTCGGCGAGCTCCGCAGCCTGCTGCTTATCCAGCTGATCATGATGATCCATGTCGCGCATGGCACCCTGCTTCCACCGGCCCTCGGGATCGAGGATCTGCTCGACGTTTCTGCAGAACCGCCGCATCACCTCGCGCTGCTTCTTGTACACGTGCAGCATCATGTCGAGCTCGTCGATGATGTCTTTGATTTGGCGCTGGAGCCGGCCCTCGGTGTGGATGTCGAGGAGGGCGCGGTGCATGTGCACTGACTCGGGGTCTTTAAATTTGGAGTGATATGCGCCGGAGGCGTCGGAGGCCCAGTTCCAGAACCGCTGAGAGGAGACGGTTTGATCGTAGTTCTGCATCGTCGGGTTAAGTTAGTGTTCGCAAAACAGGAGGAAGTAATAATGCACTTACCACGTTGCCGATGGCGTCTGAGAAGATGCTCAGCACCTGTGGTTGGCTGTCCTGCTGCGTGTCAGCCAAGAACCACGAGCCAGCACCAGAGAGTACTTACTGCAGGCTTCGCCCGGTCAAAGAAGGTATTTGAGCACTCGTCAAGAATAACGAGCGCGATGTCATACACGGACCGGAACTGGTTCTTGCGAGCGTTCCTCAGCCGGCTCCGGATCGATTTGTGGACGCCCGAGGAATCGCTCTTGTTGAACCCGTACCGCTTGGGAAAGGAGGTGATGACGGTCTGCTCATCCAAGATCCACATCCACAGTTGGTCGACCATGACGACCTCCGAAACCTTGCGAATGTTCTCCCTGCAATCCTCGCAACCTTTCTCGTCCGTCTGGCTGCAGTGCCTATCCCACCTCCACTGCGGCTCATCCTCAGAGGCCGGTTTAGAAACGGGGAGTATGTTCGGGAGCTTGCTCGCTGCCGTCTTTTTCGCGGGCTTCTTCCCCACCGGCTTGAGGTGGTGGTGGCTGTTCGGGTCCATGCTTGTTTCGCGGTAGACCACCTGATCCCGATCGCGGTCCCGAGTCGACTGCAGCGTCCAGTAGTACGACTGATCCAGGGTCCGACGCGGGTGCAGCGGAGGGTCGCTGTAGAGATACTTTTCAAACATCTGCTGGTCCCGGTAGGTGGACATGGCCTCGTACAGCCTGGCGGCGTCGATGAGATACTGCCCGAGAGGATTGTTGACACACAAGCGACGGTTGCGGTCAAAATTGGTGCCGTACGGGTCATGAGGGGTATCCGGGATAATTGTTTCTGTTGATGACTCGGGGTGCACGACTGGTACGGCGCCTGATGGGAGGTCTTTCCTTTGGAGTTTGCGATCTCTGCTCTTCTCGGCGCTCTTTAACTCCCACCGCCGGCGTTGCTTTTCCGACTCTGCGTCGATGGAATTGGCCATCCTGCTGCGCATCCGGTCGGTCTCCCAGTGCAGGTAGGGCATCTAATCGCAACCGACGTGTCAGTGGTCAAGGTGTAGGCGCCAGGGCAGAATGCGAGCTACTCACGAAGAGAACAAGATTTTTCGGATTGTCCTCAATCTCATCCACCTCTGAGACCTTGATTAGCATGGGAATGGGGACAAGATAACAAGCCGCACGGCCATGGCCCACAGCTAGTGAGCTTACCGGACGACACCCGCTCACATAGAGGTCTCATGTGCCTCGCATGCACAACGCCGCTGCGGGCGCCGTTCTGCTGGCCGCGCCAGAACTGAGGCCTGAGGAGCATGTGACTTCGTGTCTTGACCGGCGGTTCCCGATAGGTGTTGCGAAGATCCGGTCGCTCCTCATCGTAGTACGCGGCAATGGCTTTCTGTCGGCACTGTTTAACACAAGCTCACCCAGCATCTTTCCGCTGTCGAAGCTCACCTCCACCCACTAATACAAGGGACAAGTCAGCTCGAATCGATTTGCGGAAGGGGAAGGAGGGGTACGAACCTGCATGTTGTTGGAAGGGAGATGGAAGTAACGGATCCTGGACGGGTCGGTGTCGCTGCAATGCGACCTGGACAGGACGGAGCCGGCCGGATGCTCGGTGCTATTCAAGAGAGCCCCTATCGACAGGCGCTGGCCTGGAAAGTGTCCTTCGAATCGATTGTCTGTGAGTTTCTCGTCTGTCGGCATCAGATAGTGCCTGCTGTGGGAGTGTGACGTTGATCCCCTCTGGCCGGGTACCGTGGGGCCGGAGAATGACATGCTGAATTCCGTGTTCCGGGTGTACTGTATGAGGTAGGCGTTCACATCGCGTTCGACGTCATAATCTGGCACGTTTTGATGGGCTGGGGGCGCCCGACCGATGCACTCGGCGATGACCTCTCGAATCCGCTTAAGCTCCCCGTCAAGGGGATCCACGGATGGTTCCGGTGACACATTGGCGGGCTCTTGAGGGGGAAATTCTGACACCCCATTCCGCCCCCTCTTCCAGTTTCTGACCAGCTCCATACCATTTTGGTATTTGGTGGACGCCTTCCACTCGCAACAGCTGTTCTCGAGACACTTCACCAAGTGGCCATGAGTCGTCGCGGGCACCTCGGTGGTGCTGTGAGACCCTGTGTTCTGCCGGGTGGGGGGATCAGGGGCCGCCATGAGAGCTTTTCGCAGCAGCTTGGTCCGCTCATATTCATTCTCAATGGCAACGGCCAGGCTTCCCTTCATGGCCTTGACGCGTTCCCTGGCTTTGCTTTGGACACTCTCGTCGGTCTCGGGCACGTTGGGCATGAGCGCGTGAACGGCCTTGACCTCGCGTTCGAGTTCATACGCCCAGATGGGATCGTCCGGGTTGAAAAAAGCAGGCCGCTTGGAAATTTCGATGCAGGCGAAGTAGTGCTTCACATGGTCTCGGATCGCCTCGGGCCCGTGGGGGAGCTCGGAGCGGCATGTCGGCGGAGCATGCTCCGGATCGTGTGCGACGGGGTTGATCTTGTTGGCGGAGGAGGATTGGCGGGTGAACGACGGCGGAGTGTGGGTGTGATAGGGTTGAGGGTCGGGGGGGTCCTCCATGGCGAGATCAGCCTACGGGCCGCGGCTGACTGGGCTGCGTCGGTGGTGTCAAGTACCTTCGCTCGAGTGAGAGTAGGAGGCACCTCTTCCATCTTATACCAGGCAGGGGGCCACACCAGTCACAGCCTTGCCACCCCTGAACCACGCCGTCGAAAGGCACAGGCGACCAGCTTCGAGTCGCTTTCGAGATGGGGCGGGCCGTTCTGGGGACGAATGTCCATGCGGAACCAGTCCTAAATCCCACTTTCCGGCGGCGGGACGAGCCTTGCAAGGCTAGGACCCCCTCCAATGGCAGCGCCGGATGCACGCCGTGAGGGGTCGCATTGCATATCCTGGAGCATGGGGTTCTGCATCTGAGGCAGGCGGTTGACCAATGCCGCCATTGGGCGCGACTCCGGTAATGGGTTTGTTTCCATATTTTGTCAAGAGCCTCCGCTAGCGTGCATGAAGCTGCAGATTCTCGTCGTCTGGCCGGCCAGGCTGCCTGCTATCGCCGCTCAGCTGCATGTTGGACGGCGGCGGATGGTTACATGTAAGCAAGGCTGGGCTGAAGGCTGGACAGGGTCTGGAGCAAACTTGGTTGTGCCCCAAGGGAAGGGGGGACGTTTTGGGAGAAAACGTTAGCGATTCGTTGATTCGTGAAGTAAACGAAGTAGGGTGCAGGGACAAATGCATCTCCAAAAGCAGCTGTTTGAAGGACGAACCAAGTGGGCGACAGCGTGGGGCTCGAGGCGGGTCATGGAGACGTCATTTGACATTGCCAAATATTAAGGTTTTGTATATCTGTTCTGATCCAGGCCGTTTTGCCGCAGAACGATCAAAACACAACACTCGTTTGGGCCAGCCCAGGTATTCTTTTGCGGTTCTGACCCGCTTGTCCACAGCAATTGAGAGAGACCCGTTTCCCCAACCTTGTTGCACTCAAGCCCATGAGTCTCGACAATGATCGGTTCTTCGAGAGCATGTGGCTGAGCAGGCTTCGAGAAGAGGAATGGTGCGTTCCAACCGTTGGGTTCGCAATCTGCCTGAACGATGCTGACGCTGACTGAAATCCTAGAGGAAAGAGAGGACGCCCTGATGATGCGCCGGAAAGGCTTGTTGGTTTTGAGTTGGCCTCCTGATATAACTCACCACGTACCTTCGAGGGCAACATTGCCGAGTCCTCGGTGCATTGGGCCACGACATCACGCCGACCCAGAATGGTCAGCCACATTACGACGACAACGCTATTCTCGATGGGACGAATGCTGGTTGGGGCGTCAAGGCGTCTTTGTACCCGTCGGGCTGGCACTCTCGGTCATGGTCATCTTCAGCCATGGCCGATTCGTGTTCGGCTGCAAACAGGACGACTTCACTCCATAGCTACCTTCTGTGCGACATGTCGCGACATGGAGCCCACCAGAAACGATCAACTCGAGAGCGGGTCCAATGCCCAAAACACGCGAGAACACTCGGCATCGCTGATCGACAGACGAGGAGAGAGATGGCCACGAAGCAAGACACACGCGCACAGCTTGACGGCACCCGTGAGTCAGGTCGGCCGGGAAGGAGGCGAGAGGTCATTTTAATGACGCTGTGCTGCGTTGCGGTGGGCCAAATGGTGGCTGTGTGAGAGGTTGGACAGTGCTGCTGGGCCTGCCACAGGGGCTTGAGAAGTGAGCCACCACCTCCTCGTCGGCTCACCATGTGCTTCTGGCTTCGAAACTGTGTCGGCTACTCACCTTCCGGCCTGTGCTGGCGCTGGGTCTCTGCAAATCCGACTGGCCAACTCTGGCTGACCGCCTCAACGTGCGGAGGCATTTGGCAGCATGCCTGCATGCTGCAGGGTGCTGCCAATCGCCAGCCCCAACCACGAAGCCGGCGAGCATGGACGCGGCAGGAGAGAGAGAAAAAAAAAAGAACCAGAAAAAAGCCGCCGACGCACAGGATCTGGTGCAACGAGAGGAACATGGGCAGCCACTGGCCGACGGGCTGTTGCGGGCATGCATGCTTTCCCACAATGGGTGCAGGACGCAGCGCAAATCCGCGAATCTCTGTTGGATGCTGCAGGGAAGAAGCCAAGGGGGCAGGGAGCACAACAGGGGATCGATCGTCGGCGGGGTCGTGCCCACAGCAATCCCCAAGAAATGGCACGCTGCGGAGACCAATACCACCCGATCGCTTGTGCAAGGACAGGCTTGGTGGGGAGTCAATCTGCGGCGAGTTTTTCGACGCCGAAACACGCACTCCCTCTGCCTCCACAACCCTCCTCATCCGAGGGAGACGAGGGAAAAGCGGCTTGGGCCCTTGGACCCCTTTCTGCTGCAGGCCCTGCGATGTGCATCGGAGCCAATTCCCAGGATGCTGGGTGCGGGTGATGGGGTTGCTGATTGGCAGGCACATGCCTCCCCTGCTCGGGGAACTGCACGACGGGCCCTGTGAGAGGCTGGCGCGGGAAAAAGAACAAGTCGAGGCGGAAGAGGAGCGGGCAGTGCGCACGTTGGACGGCTGCGAAGGAATGGCAGTTTTCGGGGCCATGTGCCAGCCAACACATTGTTCACTGTCGCCAGTCGATGGTTGCTGGTTGCCGGGCAAAGTTGATGTTTGGGTGGAATCGAGGAGGAACGGAGTCGTTGGTGTTGTGAATTCCAGGCGGGATGGCAGTTGGGCGCCCCACTTTGGACCCCTGGAGGCTCTTGGTTTCTTGGGGAGGCAGGGGTTCCACACCCTCAGGCTGCTGCCTCCCGCCAACGCTAACCCGACTGGGCATCGGGGGGCTGGACCCACTGGAGCTTCAACAAGCCGACCTGCAACCACTTCCGCTGATTCCAACTCTCCCGCGAACCAACGCGACACAGCACCGTGTGCTCTCTGTCTCTCTCTCCTCCTCTCTCTCCGCCCTGCCCGCTCTGTGCTGCCACAGTGGTAAGCAGTGCATTTTTCGAGGAACATTTCCCTCTTTTCGTTTCTGACAGGCTTCTTTTCCCCCTCAGTCACTCATTCTCTCGCCCAATTCCTCGCTCGACCTTGTTGGCCTCGTCGGCCTTACCAGGATGGACTCCTACGGCGCTCCCTCGCACGGCGCCGGCAGCAGCAGCCTGGTCAGGCCACCCCTCCACGTCCAGCCAGCCGCCGTCGTCGACCATGTCCAGTCCTCACCCGTTTACCCCATCTCTCCTCTCCTGCAGGAACGCCTTCAGCGATCACGCCGCGTCGAGAATGACCGCATGTCGTCCCGCCCGAGCACCGACATGCTGTCCTCGTCCACCAGCTCCCGCCTTGTGCGGAGTCCGTCGCCCACCAGCAGCCAGCGCACCGGGTCGAGCAGCGGCGGCTTCGACCCTGCCAAAACCAAGAAGGGCCTCGGCGTCAAGGAGATGGAGCAGACCCTGTCCACGTTGCACAAGCAGAATTTCGACCTCAAGCTCGAGCTGTACCACCGCCGGGAGCGGCAGACCGGCCTAGAAGACCGCCTGGAAGCACTGGAACGCGAGGCCAAGGAGCGCGACGACCTGAACGACTCGTTGGTTAGGGAGCTTGAGAAGAGGGACAAGGCTGTCGAGGAGGCGATTGGCATGATCCTGACGCTGGAGAAGCGAGTCGAGCAGTTGCTGCTCGAGAGGAACATGGTCCACCAGGTCGAGGCCGACGGTGCCGCCTACCCCCGCATCAGCTCGCCCGTTTCCACGCCCGCCCCGCCCAGGAAGACCCCCAAGTTTGAGCCGTCGCCGTTTGGCGAGGCCAAGACCCCCATCCGCATGCCGAGCTTCGTTTCGGACCGGAGCGAGAACACAGAGAATCTTAGGAGCGTGTATCTGGGTGCTCTCGCCGGCGAAAGCGCCCTCACACTCCCCCGCTTCGGCGAGGACACGCCCGACACCACCCGCATGGATCCCAGGTTCGCTAGCCCGGCATTGAGCGAGCTCAGCCAGAGCTCTTTCATTAGCGTCTATGGCCGCGGTACGACCGCCGAGCTGTCGTCGCCTCCCGGAAACAGCCCATGGCCCTGGGACAGGTCATCGCCCATGACACCACAGCCCGCGGTCGAATCCCCCACCAGACTCCCGACGGCAACTCCATCAAGGCAGCACCGTCCTGGCAGCTCCCGCACCGCCAGTGGACAGTACCACAACATCGGCGACGTCCTCGACATGAGCTCGTCACCCCTCCAGCGAATCGAGAAGCTCGATCCCACACGAGCCTCGCGGCCGCTGACGGCAAACAGGGACAAGGACCGAATGCCAGTTCCCCGGCCCCCCGCCTTGCAGCCCCAGATAAGGTCGAAGCAGGAGAAGCGGGAGGCGCTGGAGAGGGTCCTCACCCAGGGTCATTTCAGCACCCCTCAAACCCTCCCCCCGACACCAGACACCTTATCCACTGCCACACTTCCGCACAACGAAACTCCCACCAAGGAGCACGGATCCGAAACCGAGCGTGGCTGCCACCGCGCGACGGAAACGGCCGCTTCGAGAGCGCCGAGCCACGACGAGAACAAACTGCTCCCGCCATCGCGCGGCGCTCAACCTGCGTCCACCACGGCCTTTGACAGCCGCAAGCACCTCCAACCCACCGATGACATGTCGGACACCCGTGCGCCTCGCTCCGCTACTGAGACACGTGCGCGCGACGGCAGCAGCTGGGGTGGGGACGCTCCGAGATACAAGCCGGGCCATCGTAGGGACTCGACAACGTCGAGCGTCGACACCTGGCTCCGCGAGAGTCTGAAGCCAGACAGCGTCGACGCCTTGGATCCCTTGAGTTCCGTGTCTCAAACCAACGTGAGCATCAGGGACGGCCGCATCTCGCCCGATCTCTTTTCCTTCCCTTCTTCCACCGCTGGCTGGTCTGCCAATGCCATGTTTGGCGCACTTACGGGGTCACGGTACGCTGGCGCGGGTGGCAAGAACGGCTTGACAATTCCCGTTGCCGATATGCTGGGCGCCATCGGCGCAGCAGTGCCGAGCCCGCCCCCGATCTTGCGCGCTGGGCACATCACTCCCATCCTCTCTGGCGGGCCGTCGGCCCCACCACCTCCAAACAGGCGGTCCAGCCTCGCCGCCAAAACTGGATCCACTCCGGATGCAACCCCCGGAGCCGAGAGCAATCCCCCACGGCCGTCTCCGCATGGCAAGAGCCCTGCCCGCGCCGGCAGAGCCCGCAGTAACAGCACCGACGTGCGTCCTCCGATCCGTCCCCCCACCGACTTCGGCCTGAAACAAGACCGAGCCATGACCGTCCCCCCAAAACAAATTCACCAGCCACCCCCACCCAAGGACGACAACACCCCGAGCAAACAAGACCAATCCCTCCCCAACAAGCAACAGCGCCACTACCCGCCGACCACCTCCCGCCCCCGCTCCCGCGGCCTGAACAATTTCTTCCGCCGCTCCACCGGCTCCGCAGACGTCCCGCCACCGCCGGCGAGCGCCCCGCCGACCGAGAGCGCGTTTAAACCGCCCCCGCCGGCGCAGCAGCAGCAAGCGACGACGGGCATGGGGATGCCCTCGTGGGTCAGGCGCGGGTCGGTCGGGGATGAGGACCGCACGGGCGCGACGCCGCCGCCGATTTTGAGGAATAAAGCCGGCTCTTCTAGGGGGATGGGTGGGGATGATGAGGATGGGGATGGGGGCGTTGTGTTGGGGCAGATGTCGGGGATGATTGTTGGTGGCGGCGCGCCGCTGGGGGTGGTACCGCAACCGCAGAAGATGTCATCGCGGAAATCGTGGGGCGCGGCGAGTGGTGGGAGTGGAGAGGGAGGGGAGGGAGGAGGGGTGTTGATTGGGAATGCTGGCGGCGGAGGTGCGGGCAAGAGGAAGTGGCTGGGTCTGGGGAGGGTGAGTAGCCTGCGGAGTCGTGGCGGGGTGTAGGGGCCTTGTTGCGAGTTTGTGAGGAGGGTTGTGGGTTGAGGGAGAAGGACTCAACGCTCGTCTTTTATGACATTTTTCTATGTTGTTTTATTCTATTCTTGTTCTGTCTGTCTGTCTGGCTTTGGGATGGATTATTTTTTGCGTCTGGTGGACGCGGATATCGGCGAGATGGCTGGCAGAGGCGTTTGGGGGAATTGCTGAGCTGGGCGGGTGTGTTTCAGGGCGTTGGCTCACGTTGCTTTTGGTTGTGGGTTTGCCCTCGGGTTAGAGAGGCTCAAGACTGGAAAGGCTCCGGCCGGTTGATTCGCTTTTGGTAGAGAAAATGAAGCATCGAACAATCGACGTTTTATCGGATGAGATCATGAAGGAGGTTGCTCTACTTGAACACCACTGGACCTCCGAGTTCCATGGTTTTTGGCAGTTTTCGGCCGGACACACCAAAACTTGACGGCGGTGATGCGATAAGGATAGCAATATCGGTGCCCATCAGTGTCAATGGCAATGGTATGGGCGATGGCAATGTCACAGGCAATGTCAGCGGGAATGGCAATGGAGGGTGCAACATCCTGATATTGTCAACAACACCCCCAAGCTGCTCTACAGCCTTCAGTTTGGGCCAGCCAGTCTATTATCCACCGACCCCCTGCGATGCCAGCATCTGGCCAACACCAACCACTACTTACTTACTGACTCCCTTCCCGAGGGGTACAGCCGACACCACCTTTCATACTCCGGACCACCACGTTTCAACGCTGGGTCTTGCCCGACACCACAGTCCGCGACGTCTTTGTAGCGGACGACTGAGCCGTTGCAGTCGAGGCCGACGAGCGCGAAGTGGGCTGTGTCGTGCGCGACGAGGGCGAGGCGGTCTTAGTGTCGGCGACGGCGAGGCGCTTCATGCCCGAGGTCAGCGACGCGGACGACGACGACGTCGCGCTGGGGCGGGTGCTCACGCCGCTGCCGGCCGTGGTGCGGGAGGCGGTCGACATGGTGGAGGATCCGGTGGTGGTGGACGTCCGGGAGCCGGTGCTGCTGCTCTGCTGGGTGGTGCGGCTGGTGGCGGTGGCGGTTTTGGTGGTCTTGGTGCCGTTGCCGCCGCCGCCGCCGCCGCCGCCGCCCGCACCGCCGCCAGGGCTGCGCTTGGTTCCCTTTCCGCTGCCGCTCGACTCGGAACCGGAGGTTTCCTCCAGCTTCAGGGCGTAGCGGACGGCGTCCTCGTCGTTGGGGTGGTTGTCGATCGTCTCCTCCAGGAGGGCCTCGCGCTTGCCTATCGGGATGTCATCGGCGATTTGGCGGACGCGGCCGCCGTAGGTGGCGTGGGTGCAGACGAAGAAGAGGTCGGTAAAGTCGCCCTCGAAGCCGCGGCCGTAGGACTGGAACTTGGCCTTTACGAGGGGGCCGATGGAGAGGAAGCGGACCGCCGTCTGGTTGGCGATGATCTGGATCCCTTCGCTGGCGGTGGCGAGGTTGGCGGGCATGCCGTGGCCCTCGGCCCGCTGCCACTTGAGGTCGATCTGGACCTGCTGGGTGCCGATGCGGACGAAGATGCGCGCGACGCCGCTGAGCCAGGACATTCTGTTGGCGGGGCGAGTGATGCTTTACAGGGGGTTTCTGTCAGCGCCGGAGCATGAAGGACGGAGGGCTGCGAATTGGGTAGGGACTTACCGCTCATCGTTGTTCAACATGTCGAGGATGGCCGCCAACTGGACCGTACCACTCACGGCGAGATCAACATCCTGGGTTGCGCGGCCGGAACCGCGAAGGAAAAAGTTCATGCCGCCCATCAAAGCATAGGCCAGACCGGTGCCATTGAAGATGTCGCCGATGATCTGCAGAGCGGCGCGCTGCTGCTGGGGGGTGGCGCTCTCGGCCTCCTCCTCGAGGTCATCGAGGTCAGCGGGGGGGTAGTAGTGGCACGGCATATTGGCGAGGAAAAGGGGGTGAAATTGAAGTGTAGGGGGACAGTAACAAGAAAACAAGGAAAGAATGGGATGAGACCTGCTCAGTGTAGTTGTCGATGTGGAATAATGGTTCCAGGTGGCATTGAACACACGTTCCTTGTTGACTTTATACACGCGATGACACTTCATCTGGCATCGCGTCTCACCAAAACACCTCATGGACTGAGTCCTCCACGCCCCTCGTATCTCGGGCGTGGCCCGGCGTATCAGCCTCGACATATCGGCCCAAACACCGTCGCCGTTCGGTAAAGTCTAGACTCATCAACCACGTCTCAGGATAGGAGACCTCAGCTTTGGCCTGGATGCCGCCAGACTTCGAAGTCCACGTGCTGGTGCGGCGCCCACCTTCGGCGAGCCGACCCGGCGTGGTACCAGGTTCTATTTTGGGAATGGGGGAATGGGGCTAGGCCGTCAGCGATCTAATAAACGTGTGGTTAGTCTTGTAACCTTGCCAAGATCGTCAGCCTTACCCGGTCTACTGTCAATCATTCTCGTGGGTGCGGCACAGAACCGGGAGGGCTGCTGACTCGGCGTGAAGCTGACGCCGGGCCACAGGAGGTGTTGGGCTGTTGGCGAAGGTGGTGGATTGATAGGTGACCGGGACTCGGAGCCCGCGGTTACTGAAGGATGGATGAGATGATCTCGAGCTATCATGGCGGATTGTGAGCTTGTATTCTTCTGTTCAAAGGGTCTAGGCCTAAGCAATTCAGATCAGGGGAATTTGAAGCTGTCGTCGGTTGGTGTAAGCGGGCGCAGTGGGCCCACTGCAGTGCCGCAATGCGGGGTTGGCCATACGTGGATCTTGTTTCAGCTCTTTCTCGCTCAATTAAAACTTATTTCCTCTCTCTCCCCTCCACAGGGTCGCTCGGCCGGGCAGCCACCCTCTCCTTGTCCTCCACTGCAACATGACAGAGTCGACCAACCAGGACGTCTTTGAGACGCTCCCCGGTCTTCGTGACACTTCAGGCGCGCCGGCAAGTCACGACGGACATGGCATCGACGAGATCCTCAACGTGGTCAGCCAACTTGCGGCCGCTGGCATCCCTTCGTGCGTTGTGGGCATCAAAGCCCTCCGATACTACGGTGCCGCCAGGGTGACAGACGTATGCCTAGCCCGCACCATTCTGTTGCGTCTGAGGGACAACTGCTGACCCAGCTCAGGAATGGGACCTCTGTGTTCCCGACGACAAGCTCGAGGATGCCCAGAAACTGCTCCTCAGAGATGATGCCGATGAGGCCGAGTACGAAAAAGCGACGTCACCGCCTCCTGTGCCCTGGTCCCTAAGACATACGTTTCCCTGCCTCCGCCTGAAGGGCTACAATTTCTACGTTGTATTGGTCCCTTCGTCCGACTACTTTGTTGATCCCTCCCAGGCGGAACACGTCGAACGAAGCAGGAACGGCGTGCCTTATGCGTCCCTGGTCCAGTTTGCCCGCTCGCTACTCCTCCAGCAGATTATGCCGGACCTTGCTGATTTCATTGACGGAATGGACTTGACCTTCGAGTGGGGAGCAGAGCACATCGGGTTTGAGACTTTGCAGGAGGAGAGTGTCGAGTTCTGGGAGCGACGAAATGAACGGGTTAAGAAGAACGGCGACGACTTCGGTCGGCTTGCGCCGCAGGTCTTGGAGGAGGTGTGGTATGACAGGGCGAGCAAGGAGGCCAAATCGCTCCGCATCGAGCCCATGAAGCAGGGGCGATATTTCACACGCTGGAGGCGATTCAAGGCTCCCGAAGACCCTAGAACCAGAGATAGGCCGGTGTAGGGGAAAGGTGGAGGGATGAAGCAGTGCATATCTTGTTGAGGACCATGTTGAGCTGCTGGCTTGTGAATGTGATGTCCCCTGGGTGAGTGAGTTTCACCCGAACAGAGATCAGACAGGCAGCTGCCGTTGCATTGCGGGGTAACTAGTTATGACATGCATAAATCTGCAGAAGATGAGCCGCCGTGCCCTCCAACTCCATCCTTCCAACTCCATCCTTCCAACTCCATCGATCTCACCCCCCACCACGCTGACATCAACTCACCCTCGCGAACCTGGCATCGACTTTACAAACACCGCAATGCCCTGCCAACACTACCCCCCAGCTGACCTCGATGACCTTGAGGAGGTGGCGACCGAGGCGACGCCAGGTCACCAGAAAGAGGCGCTCCAAATCATGGCCGACATCTTCAACGCTCACCAGTTACCGTACGGCGTGATGGGAGGCATGAACTTTTTCCTCCGCGGCTCGGGCCGTACGACCAACGATGTCGACTTGGCTGTAACGGGCACTCAGAGCCTGCAGGCGACGCTCGATTTGCTGAATGAGGACGAACGGTAGGTTTGACGTGCCGGCTCATTTGCCGTTTTCTCCACTTCCAACATTATCGTGTTGCTTGTTGCCTCGCTAAAATCTTCCGTCATCTTATCACTCATTTTACAGAATAACTAGGCCACGCAACAAAATGTCCTGGCTCGGCGGCGTCGCCCGCACCTTCGTGCAGGTCTCCTCCCAGCAGCAAGTCCAGATCGACCTCAAATGGCAGCGCGCCGAAGGCCACGGAATGCCGGAGGACCTGCTGGCGACGACCGAGCTCCTGCACATTGTCAACGGCGCGAGCGGCGGCGTCCGCTTCATGAAAATGGGCCCGCTCGTCAAGGCCAAGTTTCAGTCGTATGGACGGGGCAAGCCGGGGGACTATGCGGATTTGTTGTTTGTGTGCAAGCACCCGCGGTATGGAACGGAGGTAGAGGCCGTGGCGGGGGAGGTGAAGTTGGAGAAGAGGGAGATGTTTGTGGAGGAGGTGGGTGAGAGGAATCCGGGTGATGTGGAGGGGGTGAGGAGGCTGCTGGGGGTTGAGGAGCGCAGCCCAGGAAGGGAGAGTGAGTGATCAAAACGGCAAGTTGATTGAGTACCTTGCGTTATCCTAAACTCCTGCATTAAACCCCGTTCCCAATGGCATCCAACATTGATGCCCCGGACTTATCTTCAATGAACATTTTCCCTTTCCACGCTCTCCTCCATAACAACGAACACAACGAAAACAGATATCCAACAAACCCAACAATGCACCACCCAAAAAAACTA
>MU855334.1:62647-112734 GCA_033296695.1 Staphylotrichum tortipilum | reverse complement strand
TGATAGTCTCGGTGGCGGTAGTGGTGGCATCGTCGGTGCACTCGCTCTCAGTCTCAGTCTCAGTGGCCGAAGCAGAGGTCTCGGTGGCGGTGGCAGAGGTGATAGTCTCGGTGCCAGTAGCAGTGGCGGTGGCCGAGGTCTCAGTGGACTGGTCGTCGGTGCACTCGCTCTCGGTCTCGGTAGCAGTGGCGGTCTCAGAGGCCGTCACGGAGGTGATGGTCGAGGACTCAGTGGCGGAGGGCTCAACGGTGGCAGAGGGCTCAACGGAGGTCGAGGACTCGGAAGTCGATGTCTCAGTGGCCGACGGCTCAGCGGTCGACGACACCGAGGTCGAGGACTCGCTGGTTGAGGACGAGCTGCTAGTCGACGAGGTGCTGGAAGACGAGGTGCTTGACGAGGTGCTGGTCGACGAGGTGCTGGTCGACGAGGTGCTGGTCGACGAGGTGCTGGTCGAGGTGCTGGTCGAGGTCGAAGTCTTGGTCGAGATGGTCGAGGTCGAGGTGGTCGAAGTCTTGGTCGAGGTGGTCGAAGTCTTGGTGGTCGAAGTCGAGGTTGACGCCACCGTCTCGAGCTGGTAGACGTTGATGCCGCGGATCTTCCAGTACGTCTCCTGGAAGGCGGTGGGGTTCCACTGGACGTAGGTGTAGCACTGGGCCTCGCCCGTCTTGCCCTTGCACGTCTCGCCCCACAGACCGCCGGCGGCATCACCGCAGAAGTTGATGTTGAGGACCATGCGCATGTTCTTGAAGGCCTTGTTGACGTCGCAGCTGTTGCCACCAGCGGCGAAGCGCGGCTTGCCCCAGGTGGTCGGGTCGGGCTTGCCGTTCTTGACGTCCGTGGGGACGGAGTTCTGTGTCCAGCTCCAGACCTTGATGCTGGACGACTGCCACTCCATGGCATCTGAGAAGCTGTTAGTCTCAGGGGTTCGGCACGGGGGAAGCGGGAAAAGTCACTCACAGACACCACCATTGGCGTTGCCGAAGAGGCCGTTGCTCTCCTCGACGGCGCAGCCCGTGTTGCTCGGCTGGCCGGGGGCGTTGTTCCAGCAGTTCGGGTACGTCATGGAGCTGGTGAAGTCGTTGGGCTGGATCTTGCAGTTACCGACGGTGGTCGGGTTGTCGGTATGGCCGACAATCTTGTTCTTGGTGTTCAAGTTCCATCCCTCGTAGATGTCGATCTCGCCGTCGGTGGGCCAGTTGGGGCCGACCATCCAGAAGGCGGGCCAGGCACCGCAGGCCTGGGCGGGGAAGTGGGAGAAGTCGGCAATGAACAGACCCTTGTTGTACGTGTTGGCACTCTCGAGCCTCACACTGCTGCGGCCGTTCCGGTCAAAGGTGTTGGCGCCGGACTGGACGCCAATCTTGACCTCGGTGGCGGTCTGGGACACGAGGCCCATGTTGGTGGCATCCTGCTTGTTCCTGTACTTGACGAAGCCCTGGTTGGGGTCGGTGCCGCTGAAGAAGTTGAACTTGTTGAAGAAGTTGCTGGGTGTGTACGACTCCTTGAGCTGGTAGGCGTCCAGGGCAGCGGCGCCCGAGGCACAGGCCAGGGCAGCCGCGCCGAGGCGGGCGAGAGAGGGGGCCATTACGGGTGGTATTATGGGGATATAAACAACGAAAAACGAAGGACGTGTGTTGATGAGAACGAGTGTGTGACGTTCGATACGTCAGAGGACGAGCACTAGACAATGCTCTTGGACTCGCTGAAGGGGCAGCGAGGATGGCTTGGCTGGAGAAGCATCAGGCTCAAGAGAGAGGAGGGCGGCCACGGATGGTGTTGGCGCCGAGGGGAGCTATTTAGGGGGCCGGGAGGGGAGGACGGGCAAGCTGAGGACGGGGCGCGCCATGTCGGCGCTCCCCCCACTCCCTCCCTGGCGGACACCACCACCACCACCGCCGCCGGGCTCAGGGTTGCTGGCATTGCGCAGCTTGTTGGTGAGCTGGTGGCATTAGGCCACGGCCAAGAGAAGTCATACCTGGTTGGGAAGCAATAGTTGATCCGCTTCCAGGCGATTCGTACCCGCCCCTTGGCGCGCGACGGGGTCAACCCGGGGGGGATCAGGGGTAAGCGGGCGACCGATTGGCTGGGCGGCGAGGCATGGGGCATCTGGAAGCATGGAACCTGTGTCTTGTCACGGTGCGCGGCTCCATCGGGAACCTCACTGCCTGATCAAGGAGCGTCCGACCGGGTGGTTCCTGGGAAGGGGATGTTCTGCCTGTTGGTGTTGTTCTTTTTCCTTGTCAGTCAGGTTGGCAGTCAGTCAGTCAGCCAGCCAGCCAGTCAAAGACAGACAGTCCATCATCTTCACAACTCTACTGTCTCTTGGGCGACGATCTGGAGACGAAGGGTGTGGGGAGTGGGCGTCTGGGGAACGGGGGCGGGCGTGTCATGGCGTGCTATGGCTGCTGGCGCCGTGCCGCCCCAGCGCCCTGCGTCGTGCGTTTGCTGAGTGATGAGCTGAGATTGTGCATCCTTCGTCGTCGTCTGCACAAAAAGAGCAAAAGAGTGTGGGAGAGCTGTGTGGGAGTAAGGGTGGAGCGGCAGCGAGGGGACGGCGGGTGTGGATGGCTCGTCTTGCCAAGACCCCCGTCCGAGCGAACCGGGAAGGCGCCAACACGAGGTGGTGTGGGGCCAAGTGGGTCATCCGAGGGTCCAGATGCAGGAACCGCCGCGGGTAGCGCCACATCTGCGGTGGGGCCCTGTCAAAGCGGACAGAAATCGAGGGTTCTGCTGTTTGGGCGCCCATTTCGCTTGCCTGCTTTGTCGTGCTGGTGCCTTGAGGACGGACGATGTGGATAAGATCGCGGAATTGGTCCCTCGTCGTCCCCTGTGGTCCTCTCCTCACCCTCCCCGCCTTTGAGCACCCCTTTGAGCACCCCTTTCGAGTCCCCTCCACTTGTCCGCGCAAGCACACCCACATCCACACCCTCGTTAGATCGCGCGGGACGAGGCCGGGAGAAACGGCACACCCGAGATCAGGCCAGCAGCTGCCCCCCATCCCATCCCACCTCGCGCAGGATGAAAAAAATATCCGACCTGGCCGTCGTTGGTCGGCTCCTGTGTTCCCGGGCGCAGAGCCGACAGGGCAGCGGCCTTGAGGTCAATCATTGCCAGAAAAGGGGCCAAGACAACGTGGTGCGAGAGCCTAAAATACCTCGCCGCGCTTGGCCTCGAGGCGAGGAGTCTGGCCCGCGCCGATCTCCCGTAGGATCGGGTCCAGGACCGGGGACGGACGAGATGGAATCGGCTCGGACAGGAGCAGCAGCAGCAGCAGCAACAGCAACAACAACAACAACACGGAACGGCAACTGAGCAGAATTGAATCCCGACGGGGCGAGCTGACGACTCGCCAAAAGCGGATCTGCTGGAGCACGCGGTGGAATTGGTTTGGTTCGCTCTCTAGGCCAACCATTGGCTCTCCCCAACTCAGCTGGTGCTGCAGTTGGCTCTGCACTCTGCACTCTGCACCGTGCACAAACAGACCGACAAACCACGACAAATCAGACAAAACAATAGTTGCGAAGGCCAGGAACTTTGCCGACAACAAATACCTATCTATTGAGCCGGGAGATGAGCTGGCCAGCCTGGCCTTTGGCTGCCAGTCGCGTCTCTCAGCTCTGGCGCGCTGGAGAGGCCAGCAGGGAGGGACGCGTGCCGAGAGCCGAAGAATGTTGCCCCCCCCTTCCCTTCTCTCCTCCTCTCTCCTCCTCTCCCTCATCCCATCCATTCACCCATCCATCCCCCCTTTTCCGTTTCTTTTTCCACCACCCTCGTCAGCCCCACCCTCGTCAGCCCCACCCCGTCAGTCACCGTTGCAGTCTCCACCTCCCTTGGCCGCAAATAGGCACCTCCCGGGGCCATCCATCCATCCCATCTCATCCCATCCTCGGCCATCGGCCATCGGCGCCGAGCTCAGTCAGTCTCATCAGTGGATGACAAACTCGGCCCGCTTCAGCCGCCGCTTCTCCAGCGACGCCTTGCGGTGCCGCTTGCGCAGGCACCACAGGACGACAGCGGTGCCCACCACCGACGGCACCCCGACCGCCACGCCCAGCCCGATGGCCACGGGCTTGCTGATGGCCCCGTTGCCGCCGCCGCCGCCGTCACTCCCGCCGCCGTTGCCCTTAGAGCCGCTAGTCTGTTTTGGGGACGCGTCAGCCAGTCGGTCAGTCACTCACTCAACCTCCTTGAGCTCGAGCCTTGGCTGGTGGACCCGGACCCGGATCCCCCGGCCTGTGCGGGATTATTATGGAGAGATTCGTATCGTGGTGCCAGGCCATCCTACCGGAGATGCCGACGCCGTCGACCCCGCCGATGACGCGGGGGCGCCCGGCGCCGAGATGCTGAAGAAGGGCGACTTGGCGAGCAGTGGGGTCTCGCCGCCACTGCCGCTGCCCGCCGGCCGCAGCTCGAGCTGGTACAGCCCGCCGCCGATCTCCCTCAGCGGGTAGGGCGCGCCGGCCCAGAGGTGGGATGTGCCCGTGGCGGTGGCTGAGAAGGTGTTGACGTCGTCGTCAGCATCGCTCGTCCACTTCTTTGCTCTCTGGAGAGCGGCCAGAGGTTTAACGTACTCGTGATGTTCACCCGGTACCCGTTCGCCCGGAACCCGCCCACGCCCTTGTCAATCACCTGCGCCGTGATGACCAGCGGCTCCTGCTGCGGCGGCACCGCGTCCCAGGTCAGTGTCACGCTTGCCCCGACCGTGATGCCGTCGAACGAGTTGGTGAAGCCTGCCCGCGCGTGCCCCAAGGCGAGCCACAGCGCAGCGAGCAGGCTTGCCGCCTTCATGGCGCGCGTGGTTGTTGCGCTGGTGATGTGGTGTTGGTGGTGGTGGTGTCTGTCGGCTTGCCGGGGCGGCGACGCATAGCGCCCCGGCGGAGCTGAAGGATGGACGGAGGTCGAGTTTGAGGGTCCTGCGTCTCGCTTGCGATGTCCGCGTGGAAGGTTTGCAGGGTCGCAGGCTTCAAACTTCCTCCGAGACAAACTAATGTCCGCTAGGATATTATTACTGCAGCAGCGCTGGTCTCGGCCTGCCAACCACGCGCCACGACATGTTCAGTTGTTGCACAAAAGGAAAAAGAAGAAACGCCAGGTAAGCGGCGGCAGCAGCAGCCAAAAATGCTGAGAGAACCAAAACCCGGCTGCCGTCCTGGGTATAGGTATGGGCGACGGGGGCCGGAGGGAATGCTCAGGACTTTCCCACTCCAGAATCCTGCACCACCACGTGGAATGTTGCCCCCAGATCGGGAGGGTGGGCGGACTTCATCCACCATTTGTTCCGTCCAAAGGGAGCCTGCGCCCATATTAAACAAGCAAATGGCACCCTGGTGAACTATCGGGGTATTTAAGGGTAAATTGGGCGCATGCCACCTCTCCGGCCTATCACTACTAAGCCGAGCACACCGTCAGGTTGCATCCGTGGCCGTTTGCGGTCGAGAACTGGTTTATCCAGCCGGCCGCTTTGGGAACCCTCAGACCTGGTGCGTGGCTCGCCTGGCCGGGTGACATTCGACGTCGGATTTGCCTGTGCGACGGCTGATGGGCGGGCCAGGGGTCCGCGGCCCCGTGTTGTCAAGACCCCTGGCGCCGAGGGGGACAACAACGACGAGCCCGGATCTCGGGACGATCGGCGTGGCGGCGCCCCGACGACGCCCCTACCCATGTGGCGTGATCCCCCTCCCCCCCGCCCCTCCCCCACAGAACGCCCTCAGAACAACTCCCGGCCCCATTCGTACCCACGCGCCGCCGCAATGCTGACACGCATCAGCCCTAAACCTCGTCGCCGCCCAATGACCCCCTCCCATAAGCGAACGCCAAATGCGCCCAGCAGCCTCGCCGCCCTCATCAGCAATGGCTTGCATGCGCCCCAAGGACCAGTGACTGGTTTCCAGCCTCGCCCGCCGCGCCGCGCGCACTCGTGAGTGGACGGCGCCGGCGACGTCAGACGGCTTGCGGTGGATGGGCTGATTCAGCACCCACCCACACACCCACCTCGTTCGTTCCTCGTGAGAGCGAGCGAACACCACCCGGCCCGCCCACTTACCGTGCGTGGGTTTGAGGCGATCATGAAATACGTAGTGAGCAGAGAATGGGGCGGATGCCCCTGCCGAGGAAGATGTTAATAAACACGGCGGATGATGCACCACCCCCCGTCCCCTTTTTGTGTTTGGATCCTGCGCTGTATCACCACCCACCCATCATCCATCATCCATCCATCCATCCATCCGTCCATCCAGCCAGCTACCAGCCGGCCACCACCGTGCAGCAGATCCGTCCCGTCACCACCGCGCATCACCCTGCAGCGGCAGTCCTTCCCAACCTTCCTGACCAAGCAACCCTTCCATACCTACCTCCCTTATCAAGCAGCCAGCCAGCCAGCCATTGACCAACCAAACCGCCGTCCCACACCCACCCATCGGCATCCCCCATCCACCAAACGAGAACGGACCCCATCCACCAAACCGCCGTCCCACACCCATCCATCGGCAATCCCCATCCAGCAAACCAACACCACCGCCCGAAGAAGAAACCAAAACCATGCCCGCCGCAACCTCCCTCTCGGCCTCCCCGCCCAGCTCCCACTGGTGGCCCACCCCCAACACCAGCCACAACCCCGGCTCGCCCTCCCGCAGGGGCGTGGTCTGCCAGCGCCGCCGCCCCGGGTCTGGCATCCCCGCTGGCATCCCCGCCGGTGCCGGAACCTCCGGTACTCTCGGGGCAGCCGGGAATGGTGGTGGTGGGTGCGGCGGCACGGCCCGGGAAGAGGGGGCGGGCTCGGTCGGTTGTGGTGGGGGCGCGGGGGAGTGGCCAGGGCCGATGTCGAGGTTGACGCCGTGGGGTGGGGAGGGATACTGACTTACTGGACGATCTTTTGTGGGAGGGGGGTGAAAGGGGGGTGGGGGAGGGAGGGAGGGTTTGGGAGAGGGTTGGAAGCGGGTTGAGCGCGGGGTTAAGGGTACATCCGTGAGGGGATTGAGGGCATGTTAGTTGGGGGGGAGGGGAGGCCCCACCCTTGTCTCCTGTTGTTCTGACATGTGGTGGTGTCATGTTTTCCTGCTTGTCTGTCTGTGGGCTCATGTCTTTTCAGGGTTGGTCAGGATACCCTTTGCAGGAGGGGGTTGGCTGGTTGATGCCGTTCATGCTGGATCCCTTCCCTCACTCTCTTCAAGAAAAGGGGTCTCCGGGGCGGGGAGGCAAGAAGAAGGGATACCCCAAGGAGTCATCAACAGGGCAATATCCGGGACCATACATGGAGAGAGAAAGGAAACTCGTTTCATACTCTAGTCTGTTCGACATCGGCTTGTTTTTGGCGTTTGGTCGATGCGGAGGTGGGGTTGTGCCCCTAAGGGCAAGTTTCCAGGCATAATGATGAACTGGGGATGGACATGGGAACTAGCAGGATAGCTTGCGTTTGGGGAGAAGGCGGCTTCGTCATGGATGGTGGGCGATGGTTGAGGAGTGGATGCCGAGTCGGCAAGGGTTAGGATCTGGGAGGTTGCATGTCAGGATATACATCATACCAGAGAGAATCTCTTCTCAGACTATTTTTACCACTGCAAGCTTATGAAGCACATAGCGAGTTGGGTTGATTCCCTTGAACTCATTCACAGCTGAACTAGACATTGATCGGTAACCTAAGACATGGACCAAGATCTACGAGCTACCCCTCGTCCTCCGACCCCTTGCAGCGGCGGACTAGTAGTATCGGTTATTGTCGTTCCATGAAGCAGCCTATAAATATGTCCAACAGAACATTTAGTGTGCCTCTTGCCGCAACATATCAGCAAATACCACTCACTGCCTTGTCTCATCCCTTTCTCCGTTCTGATCTCACCTCCTAGAATGCCTACGTCTGGCTAGACGTGAGCCTCATGCTCTCCGTGGAATACTCAGGGATCTTTCAAAAACCCGAACGTGAATATTCCGAGTCCTCAACGGTCAAGTCAATTCAGTCTTTCGCTGCCTCTTGACCGCCTTGGGGCAGGAGCGAAGAACCAGGATGAAACATCCGCAAACCACCAACCACGCTATCTCGCCCCCCTCCCCCCCCCTTCGCCAGCCACCATTGCCAACATCAACCCGTCTACAAACCACCAGCTACATCTTTCACCCCCCTTTCCCCAGCTCATCATCACCAACACCCCCCCCCCCCCCCCCCCCCCCCCATCCACCCCACCACTAACAATTTCTCACAAACTCACCCCCAACCTATTCCAGACCGCGAAGTGATCAGCGCCCTCCCGGCTCCAAAATATGCATAGGTACATACCCCAGCCCAGGCTGACGAACCCCAAACACCCAAACACAACACTGCCACGCACAGAAAATACGAGCCGGATCTCAACATTGGCTATCCCATTCCGCACAGCCCCTCCCAAGCCGTAAGCTCCAACCAACCAATTTCCATGAACCCGTCTCGGATCACGATACAACCGCCCAGTACACTGGCCCTCTTCGGTCCATATGCGTGCGTGCAATGTAGAGGTAGAGTTGTCGGGCAAACACTCTTCACTACGAGGGTCACACATCCGCTTCAGACGGGACGTTTCACAGGTAGGTACCCAAGTATGTTTATGCGTGTAATGGGGAGTTGTCATTCAAGCCATCATCACCACGAAGGCCATCTATCCGCTTCAGACGTTTGTTTCAGAGTTAGGAATATGTTTGTGCAACGTAATCTAGGTAATATTCCCTCCCATCCCATGCTGTCCGTCATCAAAAAAACATCATTACGTCTCATGTCACATCTCCATCCATCCCAGCAGCCAGGTAGGGGGAAGGAGCGTCCCGCAACAGGGGAAAACAGTACCAAAAAAACACAAAAAGCCGCCGCCAACCATATGTGGTCGTTAACCCAAGAACAAACAAGAAAACAACGCCATCAAAACGCCCCGGCCTGCTTGAGCAAGCCATCATGAACCAACCACCCAAACCAACCCCGAAGTCCGCCTGCCGTCTCATCCGTTCCCCAGCCCGAACCGAACCAATGTGGCGTATCCTGCCCAGGTGATTCAACTCGCGCGCTCGCGCGGTCGGAGCAACGCCGAAGCTCCCGAGCGAGCGCGACAACGTCGACACGCAGTTCTCCGCGGAGAGCCATGCCGGATCGGGACGAGCCAGTTTTTACCCGTCCATTCGTGTCCCCCCCCCCCTTTTTGTTACCAACTCTTTCCCCCCTTTTCACCCGCACCACTCACGCAAATACGACCACTGCCCCTGCCCCGAGCCGTGTCCCCGTGCCAGCCTGCCCCGGATCCCGGATTTTGTCCGGGCTCGCACCACCGCAACCTCCCGGTATGCCTCCTCCCCGACGTCTGTCCGAGGCGGGGAAGGGTATTGGCGTTAGGTAATTCAGGCGAGGAGGCTGCCGTGGTATTAGAAAGTGACGCGAGGAATGCCGCGATGATGCTTCTCCGGAGTTGCCCGTCTTCCCAGGGACTGCGGACCTTGTTGCTTGCCGGAATCGAGCCCCAGTCGGCTGCGCTGCTGATGCTGCCCATTCGCGGGTTGCGTGATCTCGCTGTGGAGGCGGAGGACGGAAGCGGCTGGTGATACGCGAGCAGGGTCGTGCAACAAAGCAAAACGTGTACTTTGCGAGAACACACTCAGAGCGTGTAACCCCCCGCGGCCGTCATGTCCTGGTAGACAAAAACGTCCATGTCGAGGCCGTCGCCGTGTCCGCCGGTGCCGAGACCCATGCCGTGCCCATTGGCACCCGGGCCGTAGGCGGCCGCCACGTCGTACTGCGACGAGTGGTAGGCCTGGTCGGTGAGCTGGGAGGTCTTGAGGGTGACGTACTCGGCGTGCAGGGCGGCGTAGGCCTGGCTGAGCACGTCGTTGCGTTGCTTGGCGTCGTCGAGGAGCTGCTCAAGGTCCTTTATCCTCTGGTCCTTGCGCTCGCGGTACGCTCTTTGCGAGGCGCGGTTTTGGGCTCTGCGGCGCTGGAAAATGGGAAAAGCACAGATTAGCTTTGTGAGATCCTCCCAATGAAAACGAGGGCACGTACCGAAAGAACAGCAGGAGGGGCGTTCTTGTAGCGGTTCTCACGCTTCCGCTTGGCGGCCGGTTTTCGCTGCTCAGTCGAGTCTGCCTCCCCGTCCTCATGCCCGGGACTCGGGTACCTGCTCCCATCTCCTGCTGATGTGGGGTCGTACTGGATGGACGGGTTCTGTCAGGTCAACCGCGTCGCTAGGCGTCTGGGAGCTAGAGACACTCACTGTGGAATTGTTTGGGCTCTGCGACTCTGACGAATACTGCTCGTTATCTCCGTACACGTAGTACATGGAGTTGGGCGGCGAGGGAAAGTCGACGTAAGATCCCAGATCCTCCATCGGGGCTGCTGTGCCACGCCGTATACTCGTATGGTATGTAGGTGAGGTGAGGCTGGGTGCGAGGCGGCGTATTGCGATATTGATCAAGGGCGAGCTTGAGAGTGGGCGATGGCGTGGGTGATGACAAGGAATGGGAGAGGGGGGAGGCGAGAGCAAGGAGGCGACCCTGACTGTGCCATGGGTGCCCGTCTTATATATAGCTCGATCGAGGCCTCTCCTGGGCTCATTATCCTCCTGACGAGGAGGCTGTTGGGTTGAGGCGAGGCTCCACCCAGATGGAGCGGCGGGAAACAGGGGTTAGGCACACTCCCTTGTACACTTGTACAAGCCTGCATGCCTCGACGCATGCCCTCGCGATCACAGACAGCCGACGGGTAGGGTCTTGGCGTTGCAGGTGTCCCGGGCCAGGACCACACACAAAGGCCCATGACACCGGCGGGAGCGCGGGCAAGAGGCGGCGGCCAGGGGGGTGGGGGGTGGGAGGGTGAAGGGGGGTGGTACACACCCATGTACAAGTACATGTCCATGCGTATCTCGACGAGCTGCACGGGCATGGTATTAATAACCCCGGGGTCGATGGATGGTACGTTCCCCTACCGCCCTTCTGCACCGACTCCCGCATCTCGCCGGGCGTGTTCGTGGGCGGTTGTGTGCTCAAGGTTGCGGGATGAGGGCTGGTCGAGAGCCTGAGCGCCGGCGGTCGGCTCGAGGAAGCAGGCCGCCCCCTGGTGCGGTGTATTCTCGGAACCACGGTATTACATGGCGGTTGGGACCATGGTCTGATAATGCACCACTGCCAGGGTATGGGTGTGGGTGTTTGTGTGCCAGAGCCAGAGCCAGCCGGAAAGAGAGAGACAGGAGAGGAGAGAGTGTGCAAAAACGGCTTGCCGAGGGTGGATGGTGCCAGCATGCGCTCGCGGTAGTGGATGACAAAACAATCCGGAATGTCGAAAAGAGCGTGCGAAACCTCGGAATCGTTCCAGGGAGTGACGTCAAGAGAGACAGTGCCACGCCCTGTCTCCCCCTGGCTCCCCCTGGCTCCCCTGTCGAAAGAGCTAGCTCTGTATCCGTAACCACTGACAAAGGATTAGTCGCACCAAGCCGGGCGTCTGGAGCCGTGTAGTGCAGTGGTGTTGTGTTCCAGGTCATGAAAGGCCATCCAGGCCACTTCGAGTCCCAGAAAAGGGTACTCGCCACGCGGCTGAACGGTGCAGCCGAAGCCCTACAGCTGACAAAAACGGCCAGCTGCAAAAATCGGGACAGCGATTGGGGGCCGTGGCGCGGGTGCGCGTGTGCGTCGGTTGCTTGTTTGAGTTGGTGTGCGCCTCGAGGCCTGGAGGGCCGGCGTGCGGGCTGGCGGGCATGCATGCCCGTAAAAGCTTGCGTGTTGGCTGCTGGCTGCTGGAGGGTGCTGGCAGCCTGGCTCACTGTGCCTGGCCTGGCAATTTGCGTGCCTGACCTCACATCACCCGCTATACGAGCGGTCCAGTCGCATCTCGCCATCCAGGGCTGCTCATTTCTGCTGCTGGACGGAGCAAAGTCCCTGATGCTTGCTTGGTGGATCAATTCGCACCCCCTTCCTCTCCCCCGTGCCCCTTTTGCGGAAGAGGGAAGGGCGCGGTCTGGTCGACAGCGGCGCTGCTGCTGCTGAGAAGGCCGCCAGTTTGGCAGTTTGGGCACAGTGGACGAGAGGGGTCGACCCAGCGGTTGGTGTGCTGTCGGACAATTTGAGGCGGGGCTTGGCGCAAGATCTGCTGGTCTAGCTCGCTGTGCCGAGACGCAAGATGCACTGCAGGCCAACAAGGACATGAGCGGACTAGTTGAGGACTGGACGGTCTGGTCAAAATCCCGTTCGATCAAGTCTGGCGGATTAGGTAACGACCATTGCTGTACCTGCCCTGACACATCTTGCATCTATTCAATCTTGCGGCAGGCGCAATTGCTTGTTCTCCAGCGGCGTGCGGATACTAGAAGCTGGGAGCAGGAGCGTGGGAGGTGTGGGACCGACGTTCTGGGTGCATGCCCCGCCCCCCCGCATTTGCGAAGACGCCACCTCAAGGCATCTCAATAAAACGGCGCCTGATTCGCTCGATGGATCCCTGCTCATGCCACGACCAAGACCACACCTCATCGTCCTCGAGTCTGAACATCGACTGTTTCTTTCCCGCCCGTCCGCTCCAGAGTGCCGGTTCCCAACTTGGCGTCGCACACAGTTTGGTCCCATCCCAGAGGTCACTAACATGCAATGGCGCAGATTGTGTGCGGAGGAGGCATTTGCTGGGTATGCAGGGAATTTTCGGGGTCGGGCGCGGGGGTCATCATGTGTCCTGACCTGACGGAGCACTGAGAAAGACAGGCCCTGGACAGGCCCTGGACAGGCCCTGGACCGAGTGCCTCCCACACAGCGCATCGTATGGAGTACGGATACGCAGGAGGAGTGGTGATTGCTGACAAGTGCGGATCCACGGCAACAGGCGCACCACAGACAGCAGCAGAAAAGCTGGTGCCTGGCGCCGTCGCGGTGCCTCATCTGCCAGTTTGCGGTCTGCCACCCCGGCCGTACACTATTCCCTCGTCAGCGCGCTACTGCGCACACGGAGCACGCTGTGTGTGCACACCGCGGAGCAGATGCTACGGCGACGACCTCCCGCTTGCCGTTCCGGCAGGTGCGTCGAGCAGGGCCGTCGACACGCTAGGGATGAATCTAGAATTGGGACCCCGGGTCCATCCACAGAACAGGCACAGCAGCCGCAGAGGCAACAGCAGTCAACCCACACACCACCGGGCGGCATGTCGTCTGGACTCGGATGTCCAGCTCACCAAAATAGACTCCTCGTGCAGGTGGGCGTTGGAGCTACGCACAGCCAAGAACCGCCGGCGGAGGAGGCGGTGGTCCAGGCCCTCTGCGCTGGCGATCGACGTCTGTCCCCATCATCTGAGCCGCAGCCTCTCTCAGCCAAGCGGCTGGCGAGCTCCTCGGTGTTGAGCTCGCCAGGTGAGGGTGGCTCCCCACCACACGGAATGCACGTTCCAAGGCACAAGCCAAGGAACGAGCGACAGCAAGCGAACCCAGCCGCGGGATGCGACAGCCGGACGACTTTCTGCCATGGGCCGTGCGGAATAAGAACCTTAATAAGCCACAACGACCCAAGACCGGCAGTCTTGGCGAACCCGGCTCGAGGGGCTCGAGGGGTGTCTGCCGCCGGACACTCGGTCCGTGGTCGACCCCCAAAGCCCCAACCACCTTGGCTCCATGCCCATGCCCCCATGCCGCTCTCGGTGAGACGACAACGGTGCGGGTCGAGGGACCCAGTCATGCCCCGACCCGCCGGGGTTGCGTTAGGTCACATTTCCACTCAGAGGCCGAAGGATTCTTCACGGGACGACGCGATCAACGGAGATGCTGACAGTGTCGCGGCAAGCAGCCACTCCCGGCGCCGAAACCACGCTTCGGGAGCGCCCTCTCCCTGCTCCTCGGTGTACGGCGTAATACTCCGTACTTCGTACGTATGGACCTGTGCATAATACATAGTAGATATCCGTATGGCAGGATGTTGTGCCCGCTTGTTAGCACTTGGCTCGATTTAAGCTTAAACATCCCCTGCCAAGCAAGACATGGTGTTTGGGCTTGCCCAGCCAGTCAGGGGCCGATAATGTTGCTTCAACCTCTTCCCCCGCCCCCAGCTTGGCGGCATCCTCTCCAGGTCCAGCAGTGGCAACTTCGACTTTCGTCTCGAAGAGCACTCGCAGACACAGACAGCCTTCACTCACCTCTGTGCCTGGGGGGGGTAGCCACCCACCAAGCGAAGGCTCCCAGCATTCCTTAAGCCTAAAGCCCAACAGCACACATGGTAGGATGCCGAGTAAACTACAACGGCCGAGCCTGATGACGTCTTCCAGATCTCGCGCTCTGGATTGAGCAACTTAGGTAATGCTTTCATGACCACAGTCGAAGCCCAGAATCTGGGGAGCCAACGGAATCGGCAGGCCGTCATGCAACGACCACTTCCCGGAACGCCACAACCCCCAAGCCCGGCAAGACGAGTACAGGTTAGCCCCGGCTTAGACCCGATGGTTACACAGCGGATCGCCCGAGTTGCGACCGAAGCCCCGTCGCAGACCCCCTGCTGCAGCCGAACAACATGCCTCCCTGCCCAAGACGCCCATGCTTTTTTTTCTTTTCTCCATACACCATACAGGCGCATCGATACCTCCGTCAAAACGCAATCGGGCAGGTCCTGCGGGGCAAAATGTGCTGTGTATCTGGGAAAGTATCAGTACATACCGTTGGGACCGGCCCAGAGGCCCTATCGTCTGCTCGACCAGCAGGACGCGGAGAGACCCGGGCCAGCCAGAGCATGCGGGGGCAACGGCACGTCGGTCAACCGTGGAAAAAATGCATCATGAGATCGGGCACCGAGCCACCTGCCTCAGGATGCATTACCCAAAAATCATGAAAAAGCGCGGATGCGCGGCTTTCGCGGAAATCGACGCCCCTGGGGATCACTGGCGAGCGAGAGAGCCAAACTGACGTCAAGGGAATCGATATCGTGGGGGCAATCCCGTTTCCCGTAAACTCCCGGTCCGGACACCAGAAACGACAGATGAAACTCAAAGACCTCGAACTCGCAAACATCAGGCCACCCCAATCCGCCGCCGGCCAACTCCATCCGAGCCTCGTGCGAATCCACAACCACCACCACCACCACCACACCCACCACATCCCTACCCCTCTCTCTTCCCGTTGAGCCGCCCCCTCCACCGAGCTGATGGAGAATGGGGCACAAGAGATGTTCGAGATCGCCCAAACCGCTGCCAGGCACCAGGATTTCCGCCAATCTGTGTGGCCCGGGCATTTCTGCAAGTGCCAGCCGCTAGCGCGCGCTATCTTGCCCCGTACCAAAGTCACTTGTGGATGCCCGTTCGTACCCGTTCGTACAATGGTTGGTGGTGGCATTTTTGAGAGGAGCAAGAAGAAGAAGGATCATGAGAGAGAGCACGAATAAATAGACTAACTGTAGTTCGTTTCCTCCCTAAAGGAACTCGGCACGAGGAAGCCGTACCCTTGGTCCTGGAAAGATCCATCGTTATCTCGCCCAACAACAACAATCAATCATCACGGGCATCAACTTCATCCCCCCTTGACTCGGACTCAGCCCGGTCTCAGATGCCCAAACCACCCCTCCTTCCCCATCTCCGTCCCTCCATCGGCAACGCAAACACCCCCGTTGCACATCCGCCACGCACATCCGCCCAATGTGACCATCTCGCGTAACCCCGTCTGTCCAACCATGAACGAGAGGAGAAAAAAAAACCTCCCAAAAAAATTCAAGACGCAGCCCCCCCTCCCTCCAACCCATGAACCCCCCAACGCCGCAACACGTGCGCCGACAGGGATCCCTGCTCCAGTGTGCCGCCCAGCGCACGAATGAGAGAAGCAGCGGTGTGGCTAACAATTTTTGGGGTCCTGAACCCCTGCAACCTCCCATGTTTGTTCCTTCCCCCCCTGCGACCATCAACCCCACCTTCAATCACCCCTGTCACACACGGCTGGGCCCCTCCCCACCCCCTCCTCCGTCACAACCACACCACCCTCCCACACCACATCCAAACAACGGACCAGGCTACCCGTCCAAAATTTGATTCAACACATGGCATCTTGGAAAAAGAGAAGACGACACGGCCCCTGGCCCCTGGCCCCGGAACAACTATCCCAACCCCCCAAAACTGGGCAGTGGTCTCGGCCCTTTCGTTTGGCGGGAGCGGCGAGCGAGCCGGGGATGGGACAAGTCACAGGCGGAGGTCGGTATGGTCTCATTCCAGCGTTGTTGAAACAAATGTGTGTTGCTTACACGTATGGGATGTCTTGCACACGTGTTTATCATGATATGACGGAGAATATGCTGCAAGACAGAAGGGGGGTAGGGTAGCATACCCGACGCCTCGTGGACGGGGAGGGGGTTGTTGATTATGTTTGGGGGCTGTCTCCTGATATTGTGGTCTATGGCGTCATAACACGTCGATGATCGGGTCCGGTCCCGGGGTTGTTGAATCCTTCAGCGCGGGAAGCTACTCTGCTCTAAATTATTTGACATATGGAGGAATGGAACGATGAGAGAAGGAAGAAGAAACAACGTGTCGCTCCTGGTTCGGGCATGTGCTGTGCCCCTTCTCCGCGTCCGTCGGGTCTGGTGTAAACTACCAACTCCGCATCACTCTGTAGCACAACCGGGTTGTTCGGATGAATCCTGTTGCTACGGAGGACGGCGCGCGGAGTTTGGATGTGTGTATATACCAGCCCTCCGCAGCCTCAAACACCGTCGTAGGTATGCATACATAGACACAGTTCTGGGGGCAGATCATGGATTCCCACATGGCAGAGTAGACGTCCGGCCGGGGTCCCCAGACACCAACAACAAGCACCAGACAACGACTCCGTACATACATTGCCCCATCCCTCCCGCACCCAGGATCAGGATTCCGAGCAAGAAACACCGACCACCGAGCCCGAAGCCCATCGACCACAACACCGACACCACCGTGACCCCAATTCTGACATCCAATCCCCCAACCACTGAACCAACCACTAAACCAGACCAGACCAGACCGGACCCTATTCTCGCTCGAGGGATCTTCCCAGTCCGCGGCGCTTGCATATCGCGTGGGCATGCTCAAAAGTTCCCCGGCGGTTCCGTAACCGAGCGCTCTAGATTCCACTTCCTGCACCTTCCAAAACAGAAAAAAGGAGGTCCTGGTGAATCGATCGATCGGGGTCGGGCCGAGTAACCCACCACCCTCCTAGCTCCCTACCTCAATAGTTCCCTGCCTTGCTAGCTCCGAGATCGCCGACGGCTCCGAGAAAGCGTGTAGCAGAGTCATGCGATGGCGGGAAACGGGAAAGGGGGGTATATCATCCATTACAATAATATACAACACCGCCACCACCGACGTCATCATCACGCCTTACCCACCCCCGGCGCCGGGAGGCTCTTGATCCCCTCCTCGGCCTGCGCGACACACTCCTGCAGGCCCAACTTCCGCGCCATAGCCGCGGCCTGCTCATACTTCTGTCGCGCCTCGGGGACGCGGCCCATCAGGGCAAACACAGCGCCGAGGTTTGTCAGGGCGGCGGCGCAGGCGCTGTCGCACTCCTCGGTGCGCTTGTCGCCTTTCGGCTCCGAGGCGTGGCCGATGGCGTTCTGCGCCCAGCGTTGCGCCGAGGCCAGGTACGACGCACGCTGCTGCGCGGCCGTGACCCACTGCTTCGAGTCCTCGAGCATGCCGTCGACGGGGGCCTCGCCGGGGGCGATGAGCGGGTGCTCGGCGAAGCTGGTCGAGATGTTGTTCACTGGGGGTGGGGGGTTAGTTTTGCGGGTGGGGAAAGTTGAGGGGGAGGACGGCAAAGACGTACTGAGTGTGGCCATGTGGCAGGGCTCGTCGCACAGCTTGAGGGCTTGGAAGAAGAGCGGGAGGGCGAGGTGGTACTGGGACTTGTGAACGTAGCTTTGTGCGAGCTCTGCATGTCCAGGTCAGTTGGGGTGTGCAGTCTCAGGGGCAGCGGATTGGTTCCTACCCTCAAAGCTCCCGCCAATCTCCTCCGGACTCAGCCACGGGCCCTCCTTCTCCTTGACGCCCTCCTTGGCGCGCCGCTGCTGCTCCGCCAGGATGGTCTCGACGGCCCACACGAGGCGCTCGTGGGCGCGCTCCCGGTCCAGTACGTGCTCGTCCGAGTAGAGACTGGCAAGC
Source organism: Staphylotrichum tortipilum (assembly GCA_033296695.1). NCBI lineage: Eukaryota > Fungi > Ascomycota > Sordariomycetes > Sordariales > Chaetomiaceae > Staphylotrichum > Staphylotrichum tortipilum. The sequence continues at coordinate 94,657 of MU855334.1, read as the reverse complement.
TTCACGCTGATGCTAACGGCCTTGGTCATGATCCTCGTCCGCTTGGCCCGCCAATCCTCCCACGGTTTCGGCGGGGGTGCGGGCCCCGCATCGCCCTCCTGGGGCGGCGGGGGCGGCGGAGGCGGTTTCGGCAGGGTGCCCTCGCGCTCGCTCTTCTGAAAGACCTCGACCCAGCGCTGGCAGTCGTTCAGCATGTTCTCGAGGATGGTGATGGCGTTCTGGTAGCTCCCGATCTTCTCGAGCCAGGCGACGATGCGGATCTTGACGCCCATGACATCGTCCGAGAAGTGGTCTAGCCCGTGCTCGTCGCACAGCTCCAGGGCCTGCTGGTAATACTTGAGGGCCCGCTTCGGGTCGGGCTCGTGGTCGCTGAAGTAGAGGGCTTTTCGCAGGGCCTGGGCGATGGGCTCGGGGTATCGCGTGAACTGGGGGCCGTAGAAGTGGTTCTTGTACACGTAGATGCCGTAGAAGACAGCACCGATAGCTGTGAGCAGTCTGTGGTGGTTATCAGCAACAGCCCGGGGGGGAAGAGCTGGGTCGGGTGCGTGACTTGACCTACGCGAAGATGCCGCCAGCAGTTTCGAAAGGGTTCTCCCGTGCCATGGTGACGAACGAAGTGTTTTTCATGACATACCAGGAACGGCCTGCGTCGTGTTTGAGAGATTGCCAGAGGGTGCGCTGGCTGGCTCGCGGCTGCCTGCCCACCCTCCCCGTTTGCTTATCTTGGCGGGGTGGTGTTGTTGAGGCGAAGCGGCATTGATGGCTGAGAGGGACTACGAGGAGCACGAGGGGCTGCTGTCGCTGGCCCGGGTTCGATCTGAGGCGCAGGAGGAGGGGCGATGACGGGGATGGAGGGGCGAGGCAGGGCCGTGGAAGCCGCAGGCCAGCGGCCCTCGAGACTGGCATGGCGGGTGGTTTGGGCGTGGGCAGGCCAATTGGTGCAGAAACTCTGGTGTTCTCTGGCGGATGCCTGTGCTGTGTCGTCGTAAAGCTGTTGATGGAGCTCTTGTCGTTGGATGCCAAAAAAGTCCCACTTGGGGAAGAAATGCGGCCAAAGCTCCCGTTCGTCTGGTCTTGGCGCAGTTGGTGCCTGAGGCAGCGCGAAAACCACGGGCTGCACGTCATAGCCTTGGCAGCGAGAGTTGCTTGTGACCCCTGTCGACCCCTCCGTCCCGAGGTTGAAAGCGGCTCCACCCTCACGGTTCCGGCTCCAGGGCATCAGATTCCATCTCAACCCTTGCTCCTGACAGCAGCAATACAGTCCGAGGTCGTTGTTTCGTCAAGGATTAAAAATTCAAAAAGGTAAGGCCCAGATGGAGGAGGACACCCCCCGCGATGCCGCGGACAAACTCACGTTGAGAGCAGCGCAGCTGACCCCGCCAAAGCTCTGAGCTCACCACTGCCCCTCATCTCACCCCTCATATCAACCCTCATTCTCACCGCAATGTCTGGCAAGTTCGAGCCCAAGGTCCCCGTCCAGCTGGACCCCCCCAAGGACGACATTATCTCCCTCGAGGAGCTGGCCAAGGCCAACGGTAGCCCCCACCCCTCCCCTTCCATTTTTCGCGGGGCGTTAGATCGCCCGTACAGTTGACCAATACTCCATCTCAACTCTCAGGGGAAGAAGGCCAAAAGTGCTACGTCGCCATCAAGGTATTTCACCCCCAACCTCCCACCCCCTTTCTTCCGTCCCGACTAACCACCGTCCAGGGCATCGTCTACGACGTAACAGGCAACAAGGCCTACCAGCCCGGCGGCGCATACAATGGTACCCCCCCCCCTTTCTCTCCCCCCTTAATCACCACCCCAATCCCAACCCCCCTTACTTACTCACTCACCCCCCTGTGTAGTCTTCGCGGGCAAGGACGCCTCCCGCGCCCTCGGCAAGACGTCGACCAAGCCCGAGGACGTGAGCCCCGACTGGCAGGACCTGCCCGACAAGGAGAAGGGCACGCTCAACGACTGGGTCACCTTCTTTTCGAAGCGGTACAATGTTGTGGGCAAGGTGGAGGGGGCTACGAATTTTGATGTTTGAGGGAGTACGTGAGGGTGTTGGTGATGGGGACGGCCAGGGAGGTGGTTGTGGGTAGGGGGTGATTGAGATGGTTGTGGATTTTGGTAGGGATGAGAATTGAGCTTGCGTTCGTCACTCGTTGGCCGATTTTCGGGGGGCTGTCGGCACCTCGGAAGCAGTTGATGCTCTTATTATATGATGATCTGTGCCGATAGATTGTCCTGTGCGACTTCTATCCGGACCAGGTCATGCCAGGCCCGGGGGCTTCTCATCCAACTGATGTCAATGGAGCGACGTCAAGGTTGAGAGCATGGTTTGCTCTGCCGAGACACCCGAAACCCTATAACCAGCTCCGTGGCTGCTGCTTCCACTGTGTCCCGTCACACGGCGGCAAGCCGGTTCCGCCCTCCCCCCGGCCCTACCCCCGGCCGCTCCCTCCCGGTTGGGACTCACCGACTGCCGAGTCCCGTGCCGTCGACCGCTTCTGGACGGGACCCCGGTAACCGGGCGAAGAGGGTTTGCTGTTTTTGCCTTGACCGGCCTGTTTATCACCCTCTTTGTTGGGATTTCGATCTGGTATGGAGTTGGGAAGCCTTCCCCTTGCTTTCCCCAGACATCACCCCCGATTCCCCTCCAGAGACTGTGTAAACCCCCCTTGGCACCACGGCAGACATACACAGTGCAGTTATTGCCCCCGTTTCAGAGAAACGCGCACACTTTATTATTTTTATTTTCTTCAAAAATATTTGACAGCCGCTCCCCTTCCTCTGCGGTCGGATCTGCCACTTTCATGCAAGGTACCCGCCGGCGTAACACACGCCGCCACCGCCACCACCACCACCACCACCAACAACAACCGTTACGGCTGCATGACATTCTCCCCCTGTCCGGAAGGCGGCAGATCGCAGGGTGGGACAGGGAAGAAAAATTCGAAGACACAAACGACGACGAAGAATTTTATAGATGAGTTTGGTTTGACGGGGTTGTGTGAGCTGGGTGGGAATCTGCAGAGCCACGTGGTGGGATGAACTTGATCGAGGTAATATGTCGGATTTTTAGATATCTCCGATCTAGGAGCGATGGGGATTGGGGGGAAGACTACACGCCGGACATTGTTCTTCGGGATAAGATAGAGCTGCCGTTGATGGGTTGTGAGTTGATGGTAGGGGGCTGAGGGGTTTTGAGGGGCGTGCTTCAATGTCGGTCAAGGGCGGTATCTCATTCGAGGGATCGGAGACTCATGGGTGTCGATGGTGATAGAAGGCCGCGCCTCGCCCGCTCACAACGCTCATTACCACTTTTTCCCATCACCTCGTAGTCAGGGATAACATAGCGAAGCCAGCTTGGATCGAGAACAGTCTCATGTGTTACACCTGGATTCCAAAGCCCACCAAACTCGCTATCAGGGACTTTTGATTGCCATATCTAAGGGTAAAAACAAGAACAAATGCAACGCTTGGTGTCAAACTACCTCTCACCACCCACCCTCGCCGCCACCACAACCTCCCCTCAACCCATTCCAACCATCACCACCTCCCCGCTAACCCTGTCTCTGCCCCCCCACCCCCCCCCCCCCCCCCCCCCCCCCCCCCCCCCCCCCCCCCCCCCAACCCCCCTTGACCCCCCCTTCCTCCCTGCTGCCCCCCCTCCCCCTCCTGCCCCTCGCCCTGTCCCATCCCCATCCCCCCCATCACCTGCTCCATCCCGGCCATCATGGCCATCTCCATCTGCATCACCCGCCACCGCTCCGCCTCCGCAGCGGCCGCGGCCTCAGCCTCGGCGGCACACGCGTCGCACGGCCGCCCCTGGTCCCAGCAGTTGCGCAGCTTCTTGACGCGCCGGCACGCGTGCTGCGGGTGGTTGCGCGCAAAGTGGCAGTAGGACTTGAGGCGGAAGGTGGAGTGGCCGCAGGTGAAGATAAATTCTTCGAAGTCGCACATCTTTGTTTGGTCCTCTTTTGGGTGGTTGGTTGGTTGTGGAGGGGCGGAGGGACGGGGGTAGGTGGACTGGTTGGGTTGGTTGGCGTGGTGGTGGCAGCAGGAGGAGGAGGAGCTGGTTGGTGGTGGCGGTGGGAGTGGTAGTGAGGTGAGGTGGGAGCGTCAGTGAGTGTGAGTGTGTGTGTGAGCGAATGTGTAAGTGCGTGTATGTGTGTGTGTGTATATGCGTGTGTATGTGTATGTGTGATGCCCTTCTTAGCGAGTGGACGGTGGCCGTGGGTTGAGATGGGCGGACCACTTGGGTGCTGAGGAGCCTCGGTGTGTTGCTACAGCCGTGATTGGAATCTGAGGAAGGCGACAAGCGGCTGCTGTGGTGCGCGGTGGAAGTCCAAGAAGCACATGCCTACGCATGGCCGGCCTACCTATATATGCTCCAGAAGCGGCCATGTTGCTCCCCGCGCGGCGGCATCCACAACCTCCCCCCAAAGCCATTCCCATCGCTTTGTTTTCCATCCACGGCTAGACATCACACGCTACTGTCGATTCTTGCATGACCGGCGCGTTCTAGCCAGCACGGGTGGGGAGGGGGGAAGGGGGTGGATGGCAGGAAACACCTCATGTGAGACGCTCTACAACGAGCAGGCGAATGCTGTGATGACGGATGGGGACGAGCATGGTCCCCGAGTCGAAAAGTGATAAATCACCCCCCGCCCCCTCCCCATTGTACAGGATGGGGCGGGCACGGCTCGTGGTTAGCTGGCTGGTCGTCCCATGGAGGGCATCGACCATGACGGCCAGTTGTCGCTGCAGTCCCGGCCAGGCTATTCCAGACGAGGTGCATCCATCCTGCAGCTCTGAAGCAAACCGCAGCCGGGGGGGTGGTGGAGGGGGGAGAGCCCCCCTGGTGGGTTGACGGTCGTACAAGCCCACCGTGAAGCGAAATACAAAGAGATACGGCGAACCGGGTGACCCTGACGTCAAAGTCCATTCCTCGCGGGGCTACACAATACCTGGGCGAGGCACAGAGATGGCGAGGGCCTTCAAAGGGCAGCGAGGGTAATAGCATCACCGCGGCTAGCCACGAGAGTGGGGGATTGGGCAACTCGACGCGGAGGGCACAGGGAGGAGCAGAACGGGAATGAGGAGCTCAGGGGTGCCTCGGCCCGCTCGGGGAGGTCTTCTTTAACAGAAACGGGAGCGTACAGGAGCCGATGCCGTGTGGAGGATGGGGAGGGAAGAGGTGGAAGGTGGACTATGGAATGCGGCTGACCAGACACGCGTAGGGCTCATCAGCATTGAGGGGGAGCCTACGAGACGATCTCGATATGCAAGAGAACCCCCCCTGTCAGCACCTGCCGGAATCTGAAGGGTGCAGCAGTTGAGATATGAGATATGGGCAGCTTCGAGCACGATGGGGGTTGGCTCGAGGCAGAGTTGGAGTCAAAGGTGCAGTTTTGGCGCGGCCGGTTGGTCTGACCGGCAGATGCCGCATGGAATCGGACCCAATCCTCTGGTCCGATCGAAGCCACGCAACGCGGTGCAGGCTCCAGAGTGCAGACACGCGCTTGGCTGGTCCGCGCCCTGGCTAGCTCCGGGGACCTGAGACAGTCCTCGCGGGCCGGGCTGCGGTCCTGTAGGCCCGGGACGCTTCCGCGGAGGGCTGGGCCGGCACACGTCCGGGTGACATGGGAGAAGAAACTTTTCTGGTCACGCCAGCGGTGGAGCGGAGCAGCCTGGTAAGCAGCCTCGATGGGGTGTGATGGGGGATGGTGGTGCCAACGGAGGAGACGGTGTGGCGTCAACGTCGAGGCCAGCGAGGAGGCCTCAGTGGTGACGATGGCCAATGGTACAGCCAGGACTGGGGAGAGATGCCAGCCAGGATGAGAGTCGAGAATGGCCACTGGGTGTCAGGAAGCTGGAAGGTCCCTCATGGGTGGGAGGTCGGGCATCGACAGACGGGGAGGGGGGCACAATCGCAGTCCAGACCTGAACAAGGATAACATTCTCCCTGGCCTGACCTGGCCCCCACAACAATTGCGCAGTGCGGCAACAGGAGTTTTACTTTCCCCCCCTTGGCCATCGCTTTGCTGCGGCTCCCGTGCCCAGCCATGTCTGGGACGTGTCAGAGGGGGGGTGACGGGGGGCGGGTGGCGGAGGGCGGAGCGAGCCAGTGTCGGGCACATTGGGCCAGAGGAAGAGAGAGAGAGCACTTGTGTCAGAGCCTCAAAGGGGACAGACAGAGCACCGCCGCGTGGAGCGAGTGGACTGGACGACTGGCGGCTGCTGCTGCTGCAGCTTTCCGCTGTCGCCGTCGCACCAGGTCGTGGGAGAGGGCGAAGCGGATTGGCTCTGGCAGTCTTCCGCCCCGCATTCCCCCCAAACGCTGTCCACGCGGCTCGCTGCCCAGCCGCTGCGATGGTTTTTGCAGTGCGTCGATTGCTTGGGTGCGGGCGGTGCTGGGTGCTGTGGTGTTGCCAGCAGAGAAGCAGCCAGTTGTCGTGCTAGACTCCTCCTTTTCGCCCCTCCTCACCCCTCCCCCCTGCCAACACCCCTGCACTCACCGAGAAACAAACCTGGCTGTGATTGGCTCGCCCAAGTCGTGGTCACCGACAAGCAGGCAGGCAGAAAGTGAGGCTGCCCGATTCCTGTGGCATGGCCTGCTCCTGCCCTCACCGCGCGGGCAGCAATCTTGGTCATCCCAATCCCCCTCCCCCCTCTCCTCCCTCTCGAGCCTGATCCTGATTCCATTTTTCTCATGGCTTGCTGCCAATCCATCCCGTCGTCATCGAGAGGGGTCTGGCGAAATTGATCTGTTGTCCTTTTTTTTTTTTTTTCGTCCATCGCGTGGCGTTTACAGCCTGCGCAGCTATTTCCCGCCGACTCCAAGTCCCCTTGCACTTGCAGTGGCCGCCTAATAAATCCAATCCGCTTCCCTCGAGCATGTCTGCTTCGCCCGTCGCAAGGCTCCCATCTTCCGTTCCCTGACGTCCCTCGTGCAAACCGCGACCGCCATTGCAATCACAGTCACAACGGCCTCGACGCCCGCCAGGAAAAGGTGCCCTCGGCTGTCCCTATCGTGACAGGGCTCTGGCATCCCCACCTCTTCGCTCCTCGGATTCCCCCAACGCCATCCTCCCCAGGCCCTTGGCCCGGGTCTGCGCCGCAGAGGCAGCGGCAGCAGTTGATATTTCCCGCCCTCTCCTCGCCATCTCGAAACTCGCCTAAACACCGAGCGTCCACCAAGTGTACCCATCACCGCCTCCTGCTGCCCCGCCAAGCAGCAGTGAGCGCATCATGTCCCAGCACCTTCACTTCTCCCAGCCAGACCGGTTCTCGGTATGATACCACCCATTTCCCCGTCTTAGCCTCTCGCCGCTTGGCTAGCTCTCTGTCTAACCCCGTCTCACTGCTCAGCCCTTCAGCTTGAGTGGCCTTTCCCCGGGCTCTCCAGACTCCATCACCATGCCCAGCCCCGCAGGCGCCGCTGTCGACGTCGCCATGCAGCCCTTTGCCCAGTATGCGTCTCTTCCAGCCCAGGCCCAGAACCAGAGCCAGGGGCAGAGCCAAAGTCAGAGCCAGCCCCAGGGATTGGGTGCTGCCCAGAGCATGGCCGATTTGCGAGCCCTTGCCCGCGGCCATGGCCAGCAGCACCCATTCCTGCAGGGCCAGGGCTTGGTGCTCAGCCATTTCATCGTCGACCAAGGTCCCTGGAATCCCCTCGGCATGGATCCTTCCTGTGGTGGTGACCTGTCCAAGGGACAGCCCGGCCCCGCCCAGTTTACCCGCCAGTTTCCCAACTTCGGCATCGACTACCGGAACCCCGTGCCGGCCCTCTCCGAGGCCGATACCGTCAGTCCGAGCGTGACGGGCCTTCTCTCCGACTCCGGCTACGGAAGCATGGCCGCCAAGCAGAGCGTGGGAAATCCTTCCATCTACAATGGCGACGCAGATCACAGCTTCGACACCCGGAGCCTTGCCTCGCACTTCCAGAGGATGACACACAGGACCGCCCTGCCTAACGAGGAACACCGGAAGCGCGAGCTTGTCGCCCAGCGGCCCGCTTCGGGGGCTCCCAAGGTCCTCGTGTGTCCGGATTGCAAGGCCACGCTCAAGACAAACTCGGAGCTGAAGTAAGTCTTGTTGTTCTTGACGAACCGCGGACGCCCCCGGCTGATCCCGAATTCTTAGCAAACACCGAGCCCGGCACAACAAGCCCTTTAAATGCACTGTGGCAGAGTGCCCCAAGGCGACCGAGGGATTCAGCACCAACAACGATCTCGACCGCCACAAGCGATGCGTTCACAAGCTCGTCGTTGGCCCCGAAACCTTTTACCGATGTGACATCGATCAGTGCCGTGAGAAGCTCAAGAACTGGCCCAGACAGGACAACTTTAAGCAGCACCTGAGTAGAAAACACGGCGTAACAAATGTCGACCTGGCCCGTTTCACTTTCCAGTAGGCTAAACGACACACCCCTCTCCCGCCAGCGCGGTACTGATTTGTTTTCTTCGCGCAGAACTCGGGATCCAGCAGATAGTGCCGGGTTTGTGCCATCCGCTGCCATCACCTCGACCGAACCCGCCATGATGAGCTCCGACCCCCATTCGCATTCTGCATGGACCGCTGTGAACCACACCCATGTCTCGCCCGCCAGCCTGATGAATGTGAACGGAGACGTTGGGCATCACGGGCTGCCCAACATGATGGCGTACGAGAACCATTCTGCCTCCTTCAACGTTGGTTCCTCTCGGTACATGACCCAAGACTCTCTGGCGCATAACCGGGTTCAGCTGGACATGGAGCCTGCGCTCTCCGGGCTAAGCATCCCGCCACCGTCCCAAAGAGCGGGCACTCCAATTTCGGAACTGCTTTCTTTCGTTGACCAGTCCGACTGTGTTGCCCCGGACATGTTACGCCAGACGGGGACCGAGACCAGGACTCTTATGCTTGCCGATATCGGGCTACCGCCCGTGGGCGACGCAAGGTGGTGGGGGGTGCGTGCCGGAGTGAGGCCCCTAGACCACGAAGCTGTGACCAAAGAGGAGGCCCCACTCGAGATAGACGACGCTTCCGAGGACTCGGCGGGTTTGGAGGAGGATGGAGTGCAGTCGGAGCGAGATGAGGTCGAATCCAGCGCGCCAGATGGGATGGATGTAGACGATGCTGTCCAGGATTCCGTGTCCCAGGTGGATCCCCAGGACTCGGACTCGGAGCACGGTGACCCTGCGGATGATACACCCGACACTGACCCCATTGTCGAGGTTGCCGCCACTCAAGTTTCCCAGGAGCCTGAAGCCCAGGTTAAGGCATCTCCGCCCGAGCCGCAGCCCAGCGCCGAGACTCCCGTGCCCATCGATGTTGACGATGATTTGCGGACTGAGGCTTTCCTGCGGTCGCTGATTGAGGGAGGAAAGCTCAGGGACAAGCTGAAGAAGCTTGGGTTTCCCATGCCAGACGAGGCAGAACCCAAGGAGCAGAAGCCTCCCGTCGAATCTTCGGCCGCCAGCGACAGCGATCGTTTCGACAATACCCCTGTCAACGATACCCCTGTCGACACTGGCCCTGTCGGCAACGGCCGTGCCAACAACAACGACAACAAGACCATCAACAAGTGTGACGAGTGCCCCAAGACGTTCATTCGCCGCTGCGAGCTCAAGTACGTGATGATACCCCGACCATCCCTGGGCGTCGCACACTAACACAAACGCCAGGAAACACCAAAAGCGCCACGCAAAGCCCTACCACTGCACCTACGCCGACTGCGACAAAAAGTTTGGCAGCAAGAATGACTGGAAGCGCCACGAAAACAGCCAGCACTTCCAGCTCGAGATCTGGCGGTGCGCCGAGCGCGCCGACGGCCAGCCCGAGTGCGGCAAGGTGTGCCACCGCCGCGAGTCCCTGCACCTGCACCTCCGCAAGGACCACGGCATCCTCGACCCCGGCGTCCTCGACCAGAAGCTTGCCGACTGCCGCATCGGCCGCAACTTTGGTTCACGCTTCTGGTGCGGCTTCTGCCAGAAGACGATCGAGCCGTCGGACCGCGCCGCGCCGGCCCACGCCGAGCGGTTTGACCACATCGATGCCCACTTTAATGGAAAGGACATGCTCAAGGCGGATATTAAGGACTGGAAGCACGTCGACACCGACTTGAGCGAACTGCCTGACCTGGCGCTGATGGTGAAGGCCAAGGGGGCCAACTCGCGGAAGCGGGGACATGATGGCGATACGTCGGAGGCCAAGGCGAAGCGCCGCAGGGCGGAGAACGGGGCAGAGGAGTATTGGACCTGCGTATGTCTCTCTTCTTTCTCTTAACTCCCCCCAAACGAACCAAAAAAAAATACAAGGGGAGCATACCGTCTTGCTAACTAACCATCTGTCCCACAGTGCTTCTGCAAACAATACTGGCGCGTGGACTCCAAGAAGGATCCGGCGCCGATGTGTCTGGACGAGTGCATCCACAAGCGCTGCGATGAGTGCGTGGTGTTTAAACCCAGCCAGCAGGACGAGCTGAATCTGCCGGCGCTGGCTGCTATTGCTCAGGCTGCTGTTGAGCAGGAGCAGGGAAAGGATGGGCCAGCGGTTGGTGAGGGGGTGGAGGGGAGGGCACAGGCGCAGGAGAGAGTGCAATAGAGGGTGGTGATTGTCGTGGACTGATTGAGAGAGGGTTATGATGGGATGATGATGATTTGATGTGATACCCCGCTGGGATTGGCAGCGCAAAGTGGTTTGGGAAGGGATAATTGGTTTTAGATTGGGATTTGGAACATGTATGGTTTTTGGTATTGGATCTCTGGATGTTGGGTAGATGGGTGGATGGGTTGGTTGGCTTGCGCGTTTCTCCTCGTCCTGGTTTTCTGCTTGTCCTGGTTTGGTCGTTGTCAGTGGCGTTGGATGCCTAGGGCATACATACGAGGGGATATAAAATTATGTTGCATTGCTTGTTGTTCGCTTGGGTGTCTGCTTGATGTTGACGTGCGTGTGTGGCCCGCCAATCCAAAGATATCCCCGACTAAGAGGGGATATCTTTGGGTCGGCGGGAGCAGGCTCCAGACCGGAGGGAGTTTCAAAGATTGTATTCTGGCCCCGGAAATGAGGGTGTGAAGGTAGCTCATGGCGGGGAAGGAGCAACGCTGGAACCATCCGCCGACGGTCATGCCGAGTTCTAGGCTTCGAATACCCCTGGATGTGGTGGAGTGAGGGTGGTGGGTTCTATTCATGGGATGTGTGTGTATGTGGCAACGATAGCGTGGACGGAGGGGAAGCTGGCGATGTTGGCATGGGTGAGGACCACGATGGCAGGTTACGGAGTGAAGAACAGCGGACGGTGGTGATAATGTCGTGAGGACGGTGATGGCGGGTTACGGAGTGAGGCAACCGTTGTGGTGTGCATCCAACAGTAGACTATCTACGGAAAGTCAGGGAGGCAGCCTAAACCCCGAAATAGAACAAACAGGACAGAGGATAAGGTCGATGTTGGTGAGTCTGATGGTGATGGGTTACGGCGTGTGAGGCAACGGATGCTGTCGGCGTGGTGTATATCCAACAACAGTTGACTATCTCCCCAAAATAGAACAGGGCTGGACAGAATTGTTCATCAGCTGAGTGTGAGGCGAACGAGCGGCTGCCAGGCGACGACTAACATCACCAGTCAACACCAACAACTATACCACCAAGAATAACGGCAATATTCGCCATCGTGGCAATCCTCATGTCTGTGCCAGCTCCCAGCAGCGTCCAACACGGCCACCACCGCGCGGAGCCTTTCCCACCCACAGTCATTCGCCAGGACCAACACTAACACTGGCCAGCGCGATGTCTGCGCCAACTCCCAGCAGCAGCCGCCACGAGCACCTTCCACCGAGAAAAAGGACAGACACGAGCGAGCGGGCTGCCCGTGCCAGCGCCCGGCATCCAACACCAGTCACCAGCCCAGAGCACCTACCACCACCCTCGACACCGCTCACCACCGGCTTCCCACCCAGCACGCAGCACCGACCACCACCACCAAGCAGCAGCACCTACCACCACCACCACGCAGCCCAAGCGGCAACCGTGCCAACCAACACCACCTAAAGAGTGGCAGTGCCAGCGCAACCCCCGCCAACTTCCCCCTTCCCCGGCCAACCAATCAACACCCAACCTTCACTCCCCCCTCCCCCCCCCGGCCGCCGAAGACCGGACACGAACCTCCGCAAACGAGCCCGACCTCCAGCTCAGACTTGGCTGTGCCTGCTAACCCTCAGGGTTTTCTTACCCCCTGTATGTCCGTACGTACATACATACCATATACAGAACAGGGAAGGGGGGCGCAGGGAAGAACTGGCATGGGAGGAGGATTGGGGGTGGGGGAGGGTATTCCCTACTTTGCCCTCCCCTACCCTACTCTACCGTGCCTGCCCCGCCGCGGCTGTCCCTGGCTGTGTTTGGACGTGGACGTGGACAACAAGTGGGCGGTGGGCATGTGCCCTACCTGCCCGCCCCGCCGCGGCGGTCTTTGGCTGTGCTTGGAGGTGGACAATAGGGAGGGAGGGCGTGAGGAGGCAAGGTTTTCAGCTTGGGATGTGTGTGTGTGTGTTTGTGTGTATTGTATGTACGGAGTATGGGAATATGTCAGTTAATTATTGTGGGAAGTGGGTCGGCTCTCTGGGAAGGGGAAGGGAGAGAGAGAGGGGGGAGTTGTCTATCAGTTGCGTCTTGTGTGATGCGTGTTCTCCAAGGGTGTGCAAGTACGTAGACTCCGGCGGCGTGTGTGTGCATGTTGTCGCGGCTCGCGGGGTTGTGCAAGTTTCGTACATCGCAGATTCCATCCGCAGGTACGGACCAAGTCTGCCCTGTCTGGCGCTAGTTGCAACCAGTGGCTCTCAATTTTCGCCACCGCGGCTGGCTTGACATGCCCGAGAATGGACGGGCGTTTAACTGCTGACTAGCAGGTCGGCTGCATATACCGACATACTATGCACAGTAGGTTGTTTCAGGCGCGGTCAGCTGGAAGGCCGACAGGGCAAGGCAGACCAGGTACGTCTGTCTGTCTGTCTGTCTGTAAGTGGGAGCATACATGCATGCAGACATGCCAGGGTGGGAGTGAGACATGGCTGCTTCCGTTGAAGGCGGGGATGGAAATAATACGAAGGCGGGGAGGGACGCACGCGAGACATGTCTTGGGTTTAGGGGCATGTCTCTGGAGGGTGCGTCCAGACCAGAGCAGACCAGGACAGGCTGGACCACATTGTTTGAACTGATAATTGTTGCAGAGGAGGTGTTAGTCGGTTGGGCCTGTGGCGGGGCGATTGGCCAAATAGGCGCGTGGCTGATGTCCGTGGGTTTGGGCTTGTTGTGTGTTGGCGGGGGATGGGAGTGAGGCAGGCCAGCTTGAGAGACCCCTGGCTTGTTGAGTCATGGGATGAGATGGCGTGGGGTGGGAGAGACTCGGCCCGGATCTCCGTTACACACACAGACACACCATATTCCGTATACTCGTTGCTTTTTTCCATGATGATTTCTCTCTCTCTCTCTCTCTCACGCCTTCTTCCCCTTTGACGTGTCCGGTTAATAATGGAGTCATGAGCCCCAAAGGCGGCGCAGCGTTTCACATGTGGGTGTTGGGAGACCGGGATGCGCTAGCGCGGGCTCTCTGGGACCGACCAGCAGCCACTGGGGGCGGCTCAACCCAGGCCCGCCGGTTTGGACGACGTGAGCCAAGATGGGCTGGGTCCCAAGCTTTGGCGGCGCCTGCAAGCGGCGGGCGAGCGGCGGCGGCGGTGGTCTGTGGGTGCTGCTGGCGTGGGCGTTATGGGCATGGAATGGGTGTTGCTGCTGCTGCACGGCGCTGGTTTGGGTGTTTGTTGCCATGGGTCGTACCAGAAATCCGGATCGCTGGGGCGCGGGGGGGGGTTGGGGGGGGGGACCCTACGGAGGTGACATGACACCGCCGCCTCTCCCCGGGTTGCGACACTTGCTGTCCGTCAACAAAAAGGGTCGTTGGAGGGACCCAATAGTACAGGGGTGCCTGGCCGAGCAGAGGTCGCAGTGTCACGCCCGCTTTTGGTGTTCATCGGGTTGCATTGGGGGAGCTCCCATTGGGCCCCGTCCAGTCCTCGCGGAATCTGCCCGGTGCGACTTGGGACGATGCACCACGGCGCCGGGGAACATGACGAGTTTAGTTCGCTCGCTGGCGCTCACAGACGGCCGTTGTTTCGTTGCATGCATCTCAGAATAGCAACGACGGCGCTGGACATCGTTTTTTGTTAATGGATCCGTTCAGCTGGCCGGGTTTATTGGCTGATGATGCTCTTGGACCTCGAGAGCGGCGACGCCACAAGCCCATGTGGGGTTCTTTCCCGAGGAAGAAGTGAGGCGCGAGCGGCGTTGGCGCTGTGCCGTGGAGGCCGGCGATGATGGGCCACGCAGGGGGGGAGGGGGGCAGGGGGGCATGACGTGCGAGGGAGGGGACGTTGATGAGGACGGGGGACAAAGTTTGGAAGGATCCGGGACTGGATGCTGAATGTGGCTCTTCACGAATCATGGGTCGTCGACCAGGGTGCAAGGGCAGGATCTGAGGAGGAGAGTGCTGCAGGAGAAATTGAGAATCTCGCAGCCGCGAGGACGGAGGACGGACGGATCAACTAACGGAGATGGCAGATGCAGGGTGCAGGAGAGGAGATGGTGCAGGCGAGATGCAGGCGAGGCCGAGGAATGAGAATGGGTGATGATGGCCAGGCTGGATGAATGGGTGGTTTGGTGGACGAAGGGGAGCGACCGACCCCAGGAATTGCGGCGGACCCATCCATGGAGCATCAACAGGGAGCCAGGAGTGGAGCCGCCCCCCCCAATCAGGGATCATGATTTAGGGCTGGTCGCCGGTCAACGTTTGCTGGTGATGCTTCTTGGTGCTCGTCTATCCCGTCATCCTCAAAATTTGCATCGTCCTGTTATCTTGCCCCGGCCGGTCTGAGACGAACTTGGCCTGACGTGCTGGCCGGGTGGCCGGGCGAGCAGGCCGCTCGCTCCCTCCTGGGCTAGGGTGACGTTGTGTGCCGTTGCCCGCTCGTTCGTCAGCGCCGTTTACCGAGCCATGCAGGGCGACCGAGGGATCGGGTCGACTCGCTGCAGGACGGATTGCAGAATGATGACGCTTCGTGACGCTTCCTGGCCATCGGGCGGGATGGAATGCCGGGGCGGCGGGCAGCGGGCAGCGGGCAGCGGCAGATGGATGCCTCGGTGGTGCATGTCAACGCACATCACAGCACAGCCCAGCTCGGTCTGTCGTCTCGTCTCGGGCCATCAGAACGTTATCTCTCCGCGCTGCTTGGTACGGGTTCGGCCAGCCGCAGCAAACCCACCAGGCGGGAATCCTTGGCTCTGGGCAGGATCCTGGGCCCCAGGATTGCGGACATCCAGGACAGATCCTGAGTACCCTTGGGTGCTTTTGGTGGTGGGCCTCAATGGCGGTCCCGAGCAACCACCGGATGGTCCCGCCGTCCGTCCCATAACTATCCCATCTCCCATTTGTCTGCTGTATGCCCATCCCAGCTCGCTCTCCCTGATTGACACTCAGTGGGTAGTGCGTCTTGTCCTGGACAGAAAGGGGCCAGGGCAGGTCGCGGCAGGAGTGGGGCTGCGGGGCATGTGTCTTGTCCAGGTGGCACCCGCCAAGGAAAATCGTCTGGGCGCCCCATTTCTGAGGATGCCTTGCCCGCTGTCCCCGCCGCCCCACTCCCTGAAAATGGTGCGCGCCGCCACGCCCTGCCTGCCTCTGCCACAAAACGGAGTTTCCATTGATCTTCAACTGTCTTTAGAGCTGGGGCTGGAGCTGGCACATCCGCCGCCGGCAGACTCGACACCTGCAGACAGCCAAGATGGGCGTTCTACACAGGCGCACCGCACCGCCCTGCACCTGCCGCTGTTCCACATCCGCGGCAACCGACTGACTGACAGACTGACGGACAGAGCGGCAGATTCACACGCAGGGCACCCAAGCTGAAGACAAGGGAATGGAATGGATGGGAATGGATCAGAAGGGCCATGGTCGGCCTGGCCGTCGGCCCCCCGTTTTGCCCATCATCCAGACAAGCATCAATCAAGGATCCATCGACTGCCTTGCCTGTCCATCATCCATCCATCGCGGCAACCGACGCAAGGAGGATCCTGCCGCCCCCCGTGGCCTGCTGGGGTTTCACCGTCCCACCCCTTCTGCGTTGCCTTGCTGATGCGGTGATGCTGCCCCTTCTTTCTGTCACTGCTGCAGCACCATGGCCCAAGAGCCGCAACCTGCCCTTGTGGCGGCCAATCCCACACCCAGACGCAGGCTTGCTGGAACGACTCGCCGGTTACGGGAGCCCATGTTCAGTTCGCGCTAACTGGCGGCACTCAGTCGCTCCCAGCATGGATGGCTCGAGGTAGCCGCCCGCGAGCATCCGTCTGTGGGCCGCGCCCCGTGATGCCGCAACCGGGACCCGTCGTGGCTCGCTAGTGTCAACCTGGCGAGTCCTGTCGCACGCCCATGAGTCGCTCAAAACGGTCATCAACTCACTCGTTAGCCCGCTCGTTCCGTCGAGTGTGTGTGGCACAGCGCGGGCGATGAAGAGTCGACGCCACGCCAGCCGCCAGGGGGCGCACCCCATCCCAGAGACGGACAAGCCAAGGCGCCCCGGCTACACCCCCCCCTGCATGTCTCGACAAGGTCACACACACCCCGCGGCACACCTCGGAATACCAGCTGGTACAAGGTGCGGCTCTGCGAGCACGAATGCCTCCCCCTGGACCCCGGGTGGGAGAGGGTGGGCCAGGTGGGCAGGGTGGGCAGGGTACGCAAGAAGGGGGGCGGAATGGTGGGAAATGTGGAAGGGAAATGCGGTGGCCCAGGACAACCCAGTGACGAGTCACTGACTCCATGCTGCGTCCAGCGACCCGCGTCGTCCAAGGTCCCCGTCAGGCAATACGGTATCCCCCTGCCCGCCAGGACCTGTAGGTCCATGGCCCATCTATCCGTTCACGCCATAGCATGCGCATGCCCATGGGGCCAGTGCCGCTCGTTATCAACTAGCGTGGCTTTTTTCTTCATCGGTCTCGGTCGACTCTCCAACAACAGCGACCGCGACCCTCGCGTACCTGGGCCATACATAAATAAGTTCTTGTCCCCCCCCCTTGCCGGCCGACCCCGGCACATGAAGGCCCTTTCTGTTTCCCTCCACACGGTCTCCTGCAACCTCTGCTCTCATCGTTTCTTCCCTCTCCCGGGACCTTCCCGCCTCGCATTCTTTGCTTTCGACACACACATACACGGAAAAAGGTCCATTCTCGCCCCGGCTCAAGGCTGACCAACACTGTTGCCCGCCTGACTCGTGCCTGTGAGCCTACCTCTCGTCTCGCCCGGCTTCGACAAAAGGGCCCTCTTGCCCCGCCGCCATGGCCGACCCGTTCGTCTATGGGGGGTCTGCCTTCCACTACAAGGACGTGCCTTTCCCTAGCCCGCCCTATGGCGACGTTGACGACACTGTCCTCGTGGACCCGAGCATGACCATCTTCAACATCGACCCCAGACTCCAGAGCCCCTCGCCGTCCCCTTACTCCCACAACTGCTGGCCCCCTCCCGTCCCGGCCTCGTCCCTCAAGGGTGCCTCCGAGTCGACTGCCTTCTTCGGCGCCCCCTCCATCCACTCCCACGCCTCCCTCCGTCCGACCGTGGGCGTGACCCCCGTGCACCGGCCGCCATACGCGCGCTACACCAGCCCCCTCTCGTCCGCCGAGCCGTCGTCGGCCTCGTCCGGCGGTGCCTTCAGCCCGCCCGCAGAGACCGAGCCGTTCATCGACAGCTACCCGCGGTCCCCCAACGACTCAGCCCTGCGCTCGCCGTTCCCGATGCCGTTGCCCCTGGAGCCATACCACGCCGTCCAGTTCGCCAGCATGGGTCCGGACTATGTCAACCCGCACGACCTCAACCCGGCCCAGCCGGCCGAGTTTTGTGATACCGACAGCAGCAACATCGACTTCAGCTTTCGTCAGGAGATGAGCTTCAGCTTTGACGGCCAGCCTGCCCAGGGCGCCCTGGTGCCCGGTCTGACCGTCGACCCAGCCCACGCGGGCTTGACACTTGAGCAGCCAAGCCAGTACCCGCTACCCTCCAGGGAGGAGGAAGCGGGCTCGGATGACGAGGTCTTGTTCAAGCGCGAGGCCGACGACGACGCCGACGAGGACTACCGGCTGAGCAAGCGGTCGCGCACCAACACCCGGGCCCCGGCGCGTCGGTCTGCCGCTGCCCCCGCTGCCTCCCGCCGGCGACGCGGCCGCGCGGCCAACAACACCACCACCACCACCGTTCCCAACACCACCGGCCCTGCCCAACGCGCCCTCCCGTCCTCCACCGCCGCCTCCTCCCGCCACCACCTGACCTGCCCTAGCTGCTCCCAGCGCGGCTTCCAGGCCCAGCCCGACCTCGACGCGCACATCAAGAAGCACCACCGCCCTTTCAACTGCGTCTTCGATTTTGCCGGCTGCGAGGCCACCTTCGCCACCAAGAACGAATGGAAGCGCCACGCCTCCACCCAACACCTCCTCCTCCACTACTGGCGCTGCACCGAAGGCGCCTGCGCCAACACCCTCCCCGCCGACGGGTCTTCCTCCTCCTCCACCTCTTCCAACTCAGACGACCCCACCGGTCCCAACGGCGCCATCTTCAACCGCAAGGACCTCTTCACCCAGCACCTTCAACGCATGCACGCCCCCCAACAAGTCAAAGACCACCTGGCCGCCTCCAAAAAATCCAAGACCTCCCCCTTTTCCGCCAACCCCACCTCCCCGGCCACCAACGCGATCCTCACCTCCTGGACCGCCCGCCTCCGCAGCCTGCAGTCCACCTGCATGCACGCCCGCTGCCACCTCCCCGCGCGCATGCTCTGCCCCGTGCCCGGGTGCGCCGAGCCCCCCTTCCAGGGGCACGACGCCTGGAACCAGCGCATGGAGCACGTCGCCAAGCACATGGAGCAGCCCCTCAAGGGTGCCAAACAAACCCCCGGGGGGGTCCAAAAGAAGGTAGTCTTTGGCGGCAAGGGTGATCCAACGCTGGTGGAATGGGCGGGCAGCCCTGACGTCGCCATCATCGTGCGCAACCCGGCGTATGTGGGTACCCCGGGCGGGGAGGGGGAGTGGGTGCTCAAGAGCCCGCTGAAGAGGGGGCCGGGGGGGGGTGTGGTGATTACCGCACCGGTGCAGGGGCGGCAGCAGGGGAGGAAGAGGGGGTGGGAGGGGCCGAGGGTGGAGGGGGAGATTGTGGTGTTTTCTGGTGGAGGGGAGGAGGAGGAGGAGGATGCGGAGGGGGAGGAGGATTAGGTTGATGGAGTTTCCTTCCTGGTTAAGGGTTGGGTGGTGGTTTACAAAAGCGGGTGGGTTGGTGGGTTGGTTGGTGGTGGTTCTGTTTCTCCTCTCTTGTTTTATTTCTCTATTTCTTTTCCATTCGCTTTCCTTTTCCTTGTTACGAGGCATGACAGAGATACCTTACCTTTTTGTTGTTGACGATTCCCCTTGGCTCGATACCTCTTTTCTTTTTTGGAGTTCTCTATATACAGCGGGTCTGGTCTTGGGTTTTTGGCATGGTTGTAATGGTCGCTCTTGCTCGTCACAATTATCTCTCTGATTTCATTGTATGCATTGGGCCAGCTGCAGGAACTGAAATTTACACTGGTGCATTTGCTTGCTCACCTTGCATCCTCCCATCGTCTCCCCAAGTACCCATCGCTCCCACATTGGCCGCAAACGTGGCGGGCAAGGCAAACATCCGCCTTATTCCTTGACGTATCAGACGCGAGCACCACTCCCAAAAGAAGAAGGCAGCAGAAAAATCCCACGCAGTTCCCGTGCCACCTCACACGTCATGTACACCGACGCCCAATCAACACGCCGATCCCGTCACTGCGATGTGTCCGCCCATTCCCACGATCCTGCGAGTCACCTTTGTCTCGGGCGAGGACCACCATGCGGTGTACCGACACAGCACCACACACCCAATGGTCGGTGAGGCGAGTCAAGTGGGTGTGAGACTGGCCAAAAGGGGTAAGCGACCAGCTGGAAGGGCGGGTTGACACTCTGTAGCCCAATAACAAGAGTATTGGGCGCTGCGGCTCTCTCCTGCCCGCTGCCTCGTCGGAGCCCAATCACCAGAGAGAAAACGCCTACGCGATTCGTGCCCGGCATTGGAGGAGAGCAGGAGGAGAGCAGGAGTTTCCGCCCACTAACACGACGGCATATCGCGCTGCGCCTCCTCCTCCCGCCTCGGTAGGCGCCCGCATGGTAACACGCCCCGCGGGCAGATTTGCACTCTGCATGGCAGCCACACACGTCGACAATCCGAAATCCGCTCCGAAATGTTCCTTGGACCTTCGGCGATGTCTGCCACAACAGATCCACGAAAACTGCCGCTCGTCTGTCGGCAAGGGCTGGGGGGCATTTCTGCTGTGGCGCTGGGGACGCTGGGGACGCAATGAACGACTCGAATACTCGCCAATCAGCTTTTCTCGGACATCTTTCCATCTCTCCATGCCGCCATGCCGCCGTTACACCGATAAGCAAAGAAACAGAGAGAGGGGCAACCGGCGAACCAGCACAGGGGAGTGCCCCCCCTGTCCATCACCTCAAAGGCCTGTCTCAGACCGGTCCGCCGCGTGGGAAATCGCGAAAAAGCAACGAGCTGGGAGACTGTGTGGAGAAGCGGCCGCAGCTGTGCAGCCCCCATCCCCAGCTGTGGCTGAGCTGGGCCCCGCGGGGAAACGCGGTGGCCGAATCGGGGAATGCGGTGAATTCGCATGGTTTAGCTCCGTCTAGGCCCCCTGGCCTCGCTCACGACCCCCGTCTGCCGGTTGGAGCAGGGCAAGGCACACCGAGGGAAGAGATCCAACTCCGTTTTGGGCCCAGAACGGTGGCTAGCGTCGCTTCGAGGGCTGATCGTCGCCATGAGCTGATGCCAGCGGCTGTTGTCGATGTCCCCCTGCGGCAGCGACCATGATGATAGCCACGAGGAGCTCGCGGATCGGCGGCGTAGCGCGGTCAGCCGTGGCTCGAAACACGCCAGCTGGTCAAGGTCGCTTGTCCGGTCTCGAGGGACCCATGCGGGTGGTGTACCCCGTTCGCCACCTGATAGGCGCGGCGGTTGGTGTCATCTCCGGCTCATGGTCCCAATTCGGCTTGACTCGACGCCGCACAAGCGCATCTGGAATGTTCCGCTTGGGAATGAGCCCCCGCTGTCCCGGAAAGGAAACTGAAGGATTCGGGACCGATCACTGCCGTCCTGGGGTTCTGGGGTCCTAAGGCCCTAGATCTTGCATCGGAGTCACCGTGAGGGGATACGGATTGCGGAATATTCCGCAGGATGAACAGCGAGGATATCAACAAGCGGGGGGGAGTGAAGAAGTCAGTGTCAACACGAGGAGGAAACCCCTGAACTCAGTAAACCTGGCATGTCCTTGCCAGTGGAGTGCGTGTATACGGAAAGTAACTGTTGGGCAGATGGTCAAGGACGGATACGGCCATGGGGCTTCGGTGGCTTGGAAATGGCTGCCGGGAGGGGCCGAAGCCCAAGACAGCAGTCCTGAATCGTTGTCAGTTGCAACGGACTGCGGGTTTTGCTCTTGTTGAGTCTGGGTTTATTAGTGAACCACACGATGGAACGGAGTGCCAATGGCCAAAGCTGAGAGGTTGAGGAGGTGCTGAACAAACAAAGCAAACAGGAAGACGAGAATTGTTTATAGAGGAGAATTGCGCCTTGATAAGAGCCCATCTAGCCTCAACAAAAGGAGGCAGAGGAGATTCTGAGCAAACTGAAACCCGTTGGAATTACCCAGGAGATGCAGTGTCGAAAGGGGACAAGGAATAATGATGACCATGCTTGAGAACTATCGGGTTCCGTTGTTCACGCGAGGGAATAAGATGCACTGGAGGAACCGAGGGCGTGAAGGAGACAGGGAAGGGATGAGACAAGCCCAGCGCCATTTCGACGAGAGCAGGAGGGGAAAGGAGAGGGGGGGGATGCAGTCGATGATTGATGCCTCCAAGCTAAAATTTTCACATCGTACCTTCCAGCAAGATCGACTTGTTTCCCGTCTGCCTTCAGGTACCGCTCCTTCCTTCTGTGGGAGCTCTGGTCCGGAGGATGCATCCACACAGGCAAGAGCGATGGCAGGGGCGGTGGAGAGGGAAACCGCGACTTCCAAATATCTCCAATCAAGGTCGGCCTCGAGACTCGCGCCCTGGACATGGACATGGATGAGGAGAAGAGCCCGCGCTGGGGAGACACACAGCCGACTGTGTCGCCCTCGCCCGCCGACCGCATTCTCGACAGGAAAATCGAAAAGCGCGGGTTGACCCAAGGCTTTTCGTCGAATCTCGCCCGCAAAGCAATGCCCGCCACAAGAAAAGTGTCTGATCGGTCGGTCCGGGACATGGTGACCCTGTTCGAAGAGTCGGCCACCGTATCCAAGAACAAATCCTCCGACTCTCCACGACAGGCTGCAGGTGGCGCGACGCTAAGAGAGAGTGGTCGCGACAGAGAAGAAGTCAATAGAGGCACCAACGACAGCGGCAATCGCGACAACTCGAGCGACAAGGCCGCCGCAACTCTCGAAGAACTCCACCCTGAGAAGAGTCAACTCAGCGGTCCTGAAACCACGCGACCAGCCATGTTTCCCTCCCCACAGGGCGGCTACCAGGTCGAGGACTACTCGCTGACGCTGCTCAAACACAAATGCTACTTCAACAACCGCCCACTAGGCCGTTGCTTGGACGATGACCAGCAAGAGCAGAGCAACCAGACCCGGATCCAGCGCGTTGGGAGCAAGAAGGAGACAGAAAACAAGAACCGCGAGGCGGGGAGCAAGAAGGACACTATCCCACTGGCCAACACCCAACCTTCAGCTCCAGTTCAGCAGCTGGATTCCCTTATGAGTGAGCTCCTCATCTGGCAGGGAGCCTCGGAATCTAGCAAGCCCGGCCTGGACCAGTGGTGGGAGAGCCGCGATCGGGACGAGCCCGAGGGCTTTTGGAAGAACGTTCGGGACCAGCTCTGGGTTGACGAGGAGGAAATTTATGAGGCCAAGATCAGGCAGGCGGCGAGAAAGGGGAGCGTGGCGGTGTCTGACACTGGGAGCGAGCGCCTTGAGATGAAGCCATCCATCTCTGCTTCGACTCTTCACGCCTCCTTCTGCTCAGACCTGGAGCTGGGCACGGAGCTGGAGCCGGAGCTGGAGCCAGAACTTTCCCTCCCGCCTATGCCGACCCGGCCTCCGCCTCCCGTGCCGCCGCCGTCCTCTCCCATGCCGGCCTCACCTGCTTCACAGCCCGTGAAGCCAGACTCGACGGCGCCTTCTCAAGCCCCCACTTCCGACCATCCTCAGGAGGACGCCCCTTGGGACGACCCGCCGACCCTGTCCTACAGAATAAGCACCGACGACGCCGACATCTCCGACCTCCCCTCTCGCGCCAGCCCCGAGCCCATCCTCCCCATCGTCCCAACCAACCCCGCGACCAACCACATTCGCTACCCCAGCAGCCCCTGGACGCGCCCGCCCACCTGGCGTTCTCCCTCCTCCCTGCGCTCCTCTTCCCCTCCGCCGGCCCTGCCCCCCCAGCTCCTCGCAAGCACACCGCCCAACCCGGCCCCCCGCCCGCGCTCCAACCACGCTCGCGCGCGCCACCGGACGCACTCCTCCTCCGCCCAACCCCCGTCCCTCTCCACCGCCCACAGCCTCGCCGACAGAAGCAGCGGCCACCGCACCCCCGCCACCTCTACCAGCTCTGTCGCGACCTGGGGTAGGTCATCCGGCACTGCTGCGACCACCGATCGGTCGTCGTCGTCATACTCGCCCGCCGCCGCTGCTGCCAGTGTGCCATCCCAGCCTCGGCAACGGCGTCTGCCGACAGAGGACAGCTTCTCTTATGTGGTTGCTGCGGCGATGATTCCGCACCCGCCCCGCAGGCGGTTGACGGCTGAGGAGAGCTTTTCATCTTCTGGTGCTGCGGCGATGATTCCGCACCCGCCCCGCAGGCGGTTGACGGCTGAGGAGAGTTTTTCACCTTCTGGTGCTGCGGTCGGTGTTGTTCAGCCTCCGCCCCGCCGCCGTCTGACATCCGAGGAGAGCTTTTCACCTTCTGCTGGTGGGCCTGTCCTGCCCCCTGCCCGCCGCCGGGGTTTGACGACTGAAGAGTCCTTCTCTCCTCCTCCTCCAGCTGCGGTTCTCCAGCCTCCGCCCCGCAGACGTTTAACATCCGAGGAGAGCTTTTCTCCGTCTACTGCTGGTTCTGCCCCGCCCCGCCGCCGGGGTTTAAACCCCGAGTCATCCTTCTCCTCCCCCCCTCCCCCTCTTCCGACTGGAACAGTCAACACCGACACCCAACCCCCACCGCCCCGTCGAAGACGGTGTACGACAGAGGACGCGGTGGCGGTTGTCGTCCCGCCCCCGGTGCGCAGGCGGTTGACGACGGAGGAGAAGCTGTGGGAGATTGACGCGTTTTTGTCGTCGGCGGAGGGTGGGGAGGGGAGAGAGGGGTGGATTTGATGTGTGCCTATGTGTTTGGGAGAGGAGGGGGTTGTGGGTTGTGTTGGATGGTTGTTATGGGCGGAGCGGAAGGGGTTCTGGGGGAGTGATGAGAAGAATTTGAGTGGAGGGGAAGGGGTTCTTGGGGAATGTTGGTAACGGTCTGGGTTGAGGGGACGGGGCTTTGGCAGGAAAGCTTGCAAGGGATTAAGGATGGGGATGAAAAGGCTCAGGGAGGGTAATATGGCTGGAAAGGGCTTGGGAAAGACAATATGCATTGGGACTTTCAAGATGCAGAGAGAGCTAGCCACTAGCTAGTCAAGAAGTGAATGGTAATGGTATTCGTCAGGGCGCCGTCTATAAAACACAGAGCGAAATTGGTATGCGCAACCCCAACAACAACGATATAGTACAGTCCTCCCCGCAAGGGTCACCTCAATCTTCATACATACCCACATACATCCACCTTACACCCGCCTTCCTTTTAAAACTCCGCCGGCGGCAACCCCCCTCCTTTCCCCACCCCCTCATCGCGCTTACTAACCTCATACAACTTCCTAAACGCCTCATCCTCCTCCGCCTCCCCACCCTCTTTATTCTCCATATTCCTCCCCGCCTTCTTCCCCAGATACCTCTCCTTCTTCTTCCCCACCGCCTGCTCAATATCCCCGTTCCTGCCGGGGGGGTACGTCGTCGCGCCTGCGCCCGGGCCGAACGCAGCCAGCCTCTCAAGCCAGTGGGTCGTGGCGTCTTGCTGCTGCTGCTCGCGCGCCGCCCCTGTCTGGCCCGCGCGCTCGCGGCGCTCGCGGCGCGCGCGGCTGGCGCGGATCTCGGCGCTGACCGTCTCCAGGCTGACGGCGTCCTCGAGATCGTCCTCGGGGTCGAGCGGCTCGAACAGCCAGGTGGGGGGCTGGGAAGAGCGGGCGCCGTCGCTGGCCTCGTCTTGTAAGCGTGTGTACTCCTCGAAGAGCTCCATGTACTCGTTGACGCCGAGGGTTTCGGGGACGAAGGCTGGTGTTGGTGGTGTTGGCGGTGCTGGTTGAGGTTCTGCCGGGGTTGGTTCTGGCGCCGTCTCGGGCTCCGCCGGGGCTTGCTTGCGCAACGCCGACACGGAAGACTTGGGTGCAGGCGCCGCCATCTCCTCCAGAACAAAGGGTCCCGTAGCGGGCCAGATCCGTGGCAGCTTGGGCGCCGCCCCCTCTTCGCCCTCGACCGACACAAGCTTGATCCGCTGGCGCTTTTCCGGCGGCTCCCCCGTCAGCACTGAAGGCTCGGGCTTATCCCGGACCTCGCCAGCCCTGGGTGTCGTCGAGACGAACGCTATATTCCGCAGCAGCGGTGGCGCCTCCGAGATCGCCGCCTTGTGCGCCTCCGTGTCGCTGAGCTCGGTAATTTTGTTGACGATGTCCTCGATGCTCATGCTGGAGACGGCCAGGTTCGAGCCCTCTGGCAGCAAGGACTGGAGGAATCGCGCCATCCTCTGCTTCCTCGCCTTCTGCGCGGCCGCCCATGCCTTCATCCGGAGCCCCTTGGCGTTCTGCCGCGCAATCTCCTCGCGCAGCCGCTCCGTCTTGCGCGTGCGCCTCCCCTCGCGCCGCAGCACGACGCGGGCCGTCTCGTCGTGGTCGAGGGGCGGCATCGAGCTGGTCGCCTCGTTGATCTCGGCCTCGAGCTGGAGTTCGCCCTGCTCAGCCATCTGCTCCAGCGAGGAGAGCACGGCGTCGGCCCGGCGCATGCGGCCGACGGCACGGATGGTGTGGGCGTTTGGGTGGAAGCCCTGCTCGGCGAGCTCGCGGAGCGCCTTCCCGGCCTCGTCGTCGTGGCGCGTGCCCGCGAAGCCGGCAATGAGGGTGGTCCAGGTGGCGTGGTCGGGTTTGACGCCATACAATTGCATCATGCGGAGGAGCTCGAGGCTCTTGAGCGGTTGCCGGGATCGGATGACGCCGTAGATGAGGATGGACCAGGTATAGACGCTCGGCCTGACGGGGTGGGGGACGGAAGGTTCCTGCTTTGTCGGCTCCTGGGAATCGCTGGGGTCTGGCCCCGCCTGGGAGGACTCGGACGGCTCGGCCGTAACGATATCCGAGAAAGGGACGGAGGAAAAGGAGGAGGAGGGGGACGAGGCTTGGAGCATGCTTGTGACGATTTCGATGGCCCTGTCCACCATGCCGGCATTGTCTATGAGGGCTTTGATGACGAGGTCATAAAGGACGGTGCTGCCCCTCGGGAGGCTGAGGGCAAGGGGATCGCGGTTTTGGAGCAGGCCGATGAAGCGCGTGTATAACTCCCAGGCGGGTTCCACGTTGGGAGAGCTCCTGATGTAGCTGGCAATCATCATATTGAGGGTCGGCACGCCAGGCTCCATCTTTTTGTCGTCGGGCAAGGCGGGCAGCTCGTTGAGCAGGGGGATCAGGGCGTGCTGCCAGGTGTAGACATAGACGTCATCTCCGTGACCCTGCTGCTCGAGAAGGAGAGACAAGTCTTGGGGAATGAGTTTTTGGAGGGGTTCGATCTTGAAAAACTTGGAATAAGTCCGCAGCATGGGGCCAAAGCCCGGGTTGGAGTGCGGCGCCGCGGGCTTAGTCCACTTGTACTCCTCGTAGGCAAAAGTGAGGACGGCGTGAAGGATCTCATGACAGATGACTGGGTCCTGGAGCACCTTTTGGGGGGCGGACTTGATGGCTCGGGCAGCCAGGTCGGAGCGGGAGGCGCGCTTGGCACCGGCCAAGAGAACCAGGAACAGGTACGGGTCGGGCGTGAGGCCCTGGTCGAGCATGACATCAAACATCTTCCAGGCGGTGCTGAGCTGCAGGGCCGAGGTTAGAGAGCGGATCATGGCGGTATAGGTGAAGAGATTAGGGGCGTAGCCACGCTCGATAAGGCGGGCGAAGGCCTCACCGACGGCTTGCATGTGGACGGGCGACACGAGGCCCTGCTTGGATCCCGGGGGGAGGGTGACGATCTGAGTGGCTAGGGCTGCACAGCGACGATCGTTGGGGTCCAGGCGGGGATTGGCCAGGGTGTCCTCGAGGATCTCGAGGGCGAGCAGCCTGTATCTGCCATCGGCGGCAAGCACGGATGCGATCTTGAACTGGGTGTTGAAATGGAGGCCGTGCCGGTATTCTCGGAGCGCCTTGTACATCCTGGCGGCGGTAGGGGCGTCGCAGTGCGACACGATGGAGCCGATGATCCACCCCTGCAACTGAAAGGATCTCGGGGGGGTGGTTTCCAGCATGTGGAGGAACAGCGCGGGGAGGGCGTCCTGCTGGGCCAGGCAGAGGTGCGCTGGCACTCCCTTGGACGAGGCAGCCACCAGCCAAGCGAAGACGTCGGGCACGGCCCAAAACGGCACGACTCCGACCTCGAGAGTCGCCTCCAGCACCTGGGCGGCCCTCTTCGAGTGGGAGTCCATGGTGGCCAGCATGGCATCGGGCCAGCACAGCTTGCGGTGGGCGACGGGCTCCTCGAGCCATCGAGCGCGCATGGCCTCGACCGTCTCGAGCTTCAGCATGTCCCTGGCCAGGGCTCCGCCAGGGCTCTCGGCGGCCTCGACGAGGGGCTCTGCGGGCTCGCCTTGCAGCCGGCGGAAAAGGTGTTGGAACATGCGGTCCCAGCTCCGGAACGTGTCTTGGGCGTCGGCGAAACTTGCCCCCTCATTCTTCTCTAGCCACTTCAGCCCTGGCAGAATGGCCTGGAAGCGGTGGGAAGCGGACAGCAGCTTCCATTTGGGCGGCTCATCGTGCGCGTCGGCGTCGGCATCGGGGGGTGGTTGATTACGCCCGCGCTGTCCATTGAGGCGAGTCTGTCGAGGCTGTAAGCTGGTGCGGCGCGAGGGGCTGCGTGGTTGAGCCGGCCTGGTCAGGATGGCGGCGCGGGGAGATGTGTGGAAGCCTCGAGGGTGTTGTCGCGGCACTGCCTGGATGTGCCATGGCCTGCCTGGCCACCGGCACTGCCCGGGTCGAGGGAGGGCCGGAGGGAGGGGGAGGGAGGGGTGAGGCGGGGGAGGATGCGCGGCGCTGGTGCGGCAGACCAGCCCGGCCTGGCGGAGCATTGAGGTCGGCGAGGGAGGGCACGCCGGAGGGCGGACGGCGGCCGGGTGGGCGAGTGACTGGGCGAGAAGCGAGCGTGGGTTGTTGCGAAGTTCGAAAGTTCCAGGTTGGAGGACGGGGTTGAGATGCCAAGCCCTCGACGGCCTTGGAGGTTTCGGTGGTGCGCTGCTGCCACTGAACCCGGCAGGCAAAAAATATTTTGGCGGGTCTGGCAGTGGCCTCTCCGCCAATCAACCGCTCAAGCAACCCAAGCTGCACCCCTGCACTGCACGGCGGTGGCTTTCCAAGCTTCCATCTTCCCTTCCATCAATCAATTGCATCTCAACTCGGCCACTCCCCAACCAGCAGACTCTAGCAAAGTCACCCGAAACCCAACCCGCCCAACTACCCACCATGTCCTCCCACGCAACCCTCGACGCAGCCGCCGACGACCGCAAGGCCCGCCTGGCCAAGCTCAAGAACCTCAAGCGCAAACAACCTACCACCGACGCCGACGACACCACCACCACCACCAGCACCCCCCTCGTGGTCGACGACTCCACCTCCGCAGCCCCCCCCTCCCCTCCCGTCCCCCCAACCCAAGACGTAGCCCGCCTCCACCTCTCCGGCCGCAACTACGACTTCGCCACCAAGTCCGCCAAGCTCGGCTTCGAGGCCCCCCCGACCCTCTCCCTCACTGGCCCGACCCTCGAGCAACAAGCCGGGACCCTCTCCGCGGCGGCCCAAGCCCAGCAAGAAACCGACGCGACCGACGCCAAGGCGGTCGATCTGTTTACTCTGCAGCCCAAGAAGCCGAACTGGGACCTGAAGCGGGAGCTGGGGACGCGCATGGAGGTGCTCAATGTGCGCACGGATAATGCTATTGCGAGGATGGTGCGGGAGAGGTTGGCGGAGCGGAAGGCAGCTGCTGAGGCTGCTGGGGGGGCGGCGCAGGGGGAGGAGGAGGGGATGCTGGAAGGGGCGGCGATTGTGGAGGGGATGAGGTTGAGGGAGAGGGAGGAGGAGGAGGAGAATCGGAGAGAGAGGGAGGCTGAGGCGGAGGAGTTCGCGGGGGTTTAAAGGGGATGTTTGGCAGAGGATTGGTTGAGGTTTTGTCTTTTCAATGGCTACCAAACCAAGGCGTGATATGGGCGACGGCGTTTTTAAAAAGTATGCACATGATACCCAGGATTCCACCTCCACCCTCCCTTCTGCTCCCTCTATCTCCCTCTGTTCAACGCCTGTGTCAACGCTAACCGCCTGCTAAAGGGACTGAGGCTCCTCTCCCGCGGGGGAGGGGGCTGTCGCGGAGGCGGCAGCGGCGACGGGCTGCGTCTTCCGCCTCCGTGATAGCTGCCGTCGTCCCTCTCCCGATAGCGCCCGCCCCTTTCCTCTCGCGCCACCGGGGATCTGGACCGAGACCTGGACATGGATCTCGAGTAGGAACGTCTCGCGTACGAATCACGTCCCCGGTTTTCTCCCCCCGGGGAGTCGTAACGTGCCGGCTCGCGGCTGCCACGCTCGTCCCGCGGAGGAGAAACAGACCGCCGCGGCGAGGGCGAGCGCGAAAAGCGTGAGCCCCTGCCCTGGTGGCTGCGCTCCGGGCTTTCCGATGGCCCTCGAGAGTAGCTACGGCCAGAGCCATACGACCCCCGACGCCCCGGCGAGCCGCGGGGCGAGGGGCTCCGGGAATGTCGCTGCCTTTCCCTCTGCTGTTGCGGGCTGCGGCTCCGTTTTGGCGGCGGCGATGGGGATCGAGTGGAGATGCTCGAGACCGAGTCGTAGGAGGGCGACCTCCGGCGCGTGGGCGGCGGCGATTCCCGCTCCTCGCTCAGCTCACGCTCGCGCTTGCGCGCCCTCTCGACCTCCCGTTTGGCCAGCTCTTCGTCGGCCACCCCTTTCCTGACAAAATTTTCAACATACAACGAGACAAAGAACTGTGAAATAAGAAACCTACCTCTCCTGCAAATCATTCGGCTTGTCGTTTGAGAGCTTGGGAAGGAGCTTGGGATTAAAGAGCTGCTGGGTGCGGGATGGCCGGGCGATGTATGGCCGCTCCTGGGGCGGGGCCTTGCATTCATACGAGTAGTGGCGTTCTGGGCTATTAGTAGAGAACAGAATATGATCAAAAAACAGCACTTATCTCGTTTGAGGCACTTCTGGCACTGGACATTTGACGAGGCGCCCTTGGACGGCCCGCCGCGGCTGCGGTACATGGTGATGGCAGCGTCGAGGCGATTATGGTCAAGCTTCGATTTCCAGACGATCCCAACGACGGAGTGGCCCTGAGAAAGAGTCACGCTGGAACTCGAATAATTCGAGATGGGCGTGTGTGTTGGCCCCCAATAGCTGACGCACAGAGTTGCAAGAGGCGGCCGTTGTCGCAGCGGCGATGGTTCAAAGCTCAATCTGCTGCCGTGGGTGGTATGGCCGACGGGGTGCTTGCGAGGCGAATCTTTCCTCGTCTCGTCAGGGTGCAAATATCAAGGGGAAAAGTAATTAATTCAACGAGTTGCTGGTGCAAGCCGAGGCAACGGGTGGTGCAACAGTGAGAAGGGCGATGAGGTTGATGATTGAAGCTCCAGGACCATGTTTGGTATCGAGGTGCTTGAACCATTGGGGAAAGGCGGGCAGAACTCTGCTCAATCGAGCTCACCGCCTTTTTTTTTGCTCCAGAGCACCTGCAAATGGACCCCGCCGCCGAAGGTCCATGGTCCCACCCGCCCATGATGGAAGCGCAGGACAGATTAGGTATCAGGATCGCTTCAGGCATGCCCATCGTTATTCCACATCGCGAGCGTCTCTCCCCTCAAGCGGACGGGCTTTGCCATTCGGATAGGTGGATTTCCACCCAAGTTTAGAGCACGTGACTTGTGCGTGCTCTGCGCATGGATGGAGACATCGATGGGATCCGTGCGAGACAACTGCCAGCTCCACGGGCCGAGACCCCTCCCCCCGATTTATGCACCCAAAACCTGTTTCCAGAAGGGATTGAGGTGTGTTTGAGGCCGGCCTTGCACAACCTGAGCATCGACCACTACCACCACTGTCGTGAAGGTGAGGGCGATAGCTCCCTCTCCAATGTAGACTTGGGCGGAGACCTGCTAGCGGATAGACCGACTGTGGGCCCGCAACCAGCTGCCCCTTCTGGCTCCCGCCTCGGTCGGCTGCGAGGTTTCGGGCCTAGGTTGATCGCATCGTGTGTGTGTGTGTGTGTGTGTGTTTTGTGGTTTCGGTGTGGCTGGTGGATGCCGAGATGCCCCAAGGTGAGGCGACCACCAGGTCAGGCGGTGGTCGCCCTGCCTGGGGTCGCCAAAAAAGAAAAAGCCAAGGGCCTGTCGGGTGGGGCCTCACGCTGTAATCTGTAAGCTGCTTGGTTCCATCCATGCCTCCCACCTAGGGCCTCCCCCCTTTCGGAGCCACCAACCCGCTGCAGCGAACGAGGGGGCGCCTGTGCTGGGTCTCTGCCACTGCCTCTGCCATTGACTGGGCTTCCAAGTTAACATTAGATGCGA
>MU855334.1:0-62637 GCA_033296695.1 Staphylotrichum tortipilum | reverse complement strand
GCTTATTGTATATTTACCTTGGTAAGGCTGGGCAGCCTCAAGAATTCCTCCTGCAACAGCGGCAGACCTGATCATCACGCACCACCCACACCCCTCCATCCGCCGCCCTGCGAGCGATCCATCCCACGAGAGACCTGCCCCGTCGTCGACCGCCCAATTGTGGCGGCTGCCCCCTTCGGACCGAGCACAGACGTCTGGAACTGCGACGCCCGACGTTGGAACTGTACCTACCACTGTGTACATTATTCTAGACAAGTCCACACGACCAACACACGCTGCGCTTGCATCGCATCCATCGCAGACGGATCCGCCCTCAGATCCCATCCCACAACAACACAAACGAGCCCAAGGCAGCCCGCAACCTGCGACCCGCGGCAGCGCTTGCTGTTGTCGCTACTGCTGCTACTGCTACTGCTGCCGCTGCACGGGCACATCCACTGCACCTCGCTGCGTCGCTGACCGAGGAAACCCTTCAAACTTGCCTGATCCCGCCTCCACCCCCCGCACCATGATTACCTGCGCTCTTCCCTCGGTCTGGACAGCCCTGCTCCTTTTTATTTCTTGATTTCCTGTCGGATTCATCGTCGTGCTCGTTCGCGCCCTGCGGTTTGGGTCGGCGCATCCTCCTCCTCCTACTACCTCCTCTCCTCCCGCTCGCCCAGCATCCCCCGTGTCCGGCCCATCGTCTCCCGGTTTTGTCATCGCTGCCGTGCCTGCCCGCCGCCGAGTTAGCCTGCTGCGGTAGCTGTCGTCCTAGTTCCTAGACGTGTAGCCTCGGTGTTCGGTTTCCCTCGAGCATATTTGGGGCCGCAACCATGGCGGCAGCTCCCCCCATGGCGAACGACGTGGGGAAGATGTCGTTTGCAAGGGTATGCCCCTCCTCACCTCCCCCCTCCCCTCCTCCCCTTCCTTCCCCTCCTCTTACCCTCTGCGCGCACCTTGCTAGGGGGTTCGTTTGTATCCCCTCACTGACGGTATTTTGCCCCCAGGTCGCCGCTGCGTCGGCCACCAAGATGCCCAAGTCTGCTGCCGCTGCCGCGAGGGCGTCCGGCCTGCCTCATGTTAGAGATACGAAACAGGAGACCGCTTCCACCTCGTCGCCGCCAGCTGTCACAACCCCTCCCGTCCTGTCGACAGGACCCCCGAACGCCACCACCTCTTCCCCCGATGCGCAGCAGGCAGGAAACACTGAGCCAGTCGCCACCTCACTGGCTGCCACGAGAGCGGTGGACCCAAAGTTGGAATCGCGTTCGCCGGTCAACCTCGTTGTCAACGGCTCGCTGTCCGGCATGACGGACCGGTCCAGCAAGCCCGCCACAAGCCAAACACCTTCCGACGACACGTCTCAGCGTGCCGACTCCAGCTCGGAGCTTGGCACCAAGCCGCCCAGCCTCGATGGCAAGAGCATCACGTCGGGCACCACGTTCGCCCTCGACGAGAAGGAATCCCTCCGCCCCGACGACAGCGCCAGTGTCAAGGCCGCCGCTGAAGACGATGACGCCTTTTCGGTCCGCGGTTCCTACATTGCTGGTTCTCGCATGGGCTCGGACCTTGCCGCCCGCATCCAGCGGATCCAGATTGGAGACATGCCGCCCCGAGCCCTCCCCGCTAACCACGTGCTGGCCGGAAGCAAGAACCAGGCTGCTGGCACACCGCAGAGCGGCATCTCGGACAAGCAAGTCGTCGCAGATCCCAAGGTCTCCCTGGTGGGCGGCACGGCGACTCCTGATGGCCTGGCGCCCAACGCCTTCTACAGCCAGAACCCGGACGAGAAGCTCCTCGAGGCCATGCAGTCCCCCAAGGACCGCCTTTTCTTGTTGAGGCTGGAGCAGCAGGTCATCGAATTTGTCCAGGACTCTAAGTGCGTTGTTCCCCTGCCACCTTTTCGCCTATGACATTGCTAATGCCCGCTCCAGGGAGCCGTACATGGACCTGCCGCCGAGCAACTCGTTTTGCAGAATGTTGACGCACAGGCTTGCGGATTATTACCATATGACACACTCTTATGAGGCGGCCGCGGGGGCAGTGCGCATTTTCCGCACGCCGTTCTGCAGGATCCCTCCCTCGCTGTCCAGTCTCGCGGCCAGCACGCCAAGCAGCAATTCCCCTGCCCCGGTCATTCTGCCAAGGAAGATCATGCGTCGCGGGGAGGACGGGGAGCTGGGTCCGGCAAGCGCAGGCCCGTCCAAGCCTACCTCCGAAGCCGGCAGTGACTCTAAGGACAAGGCTCCTAAGGAGAAGTGAGTTTCCAAACGCTGACGGCTTTTGTGAGTGCAACACACTGACTGATCCTCGTTGCAAGGCTCACAAGGGAAGAGCGTGAGGAGGCGTATAACAAAGCTCGGCAACGCATTTTTGGAAGCGTTGAAAAGACGGAAACCAACCAGGGTGAGTTTTGTAGCCGATCTTTCTGCCGCCCTTGATGTTAACC
This sequence comes from Staphylotrichum tortipilum, assembly GCA_033296695.1. NCBI lineage: Eukaryota > Fungi > Ascomycota > Sordariomycetes > Sordariales > Chaetomiaceae > Staphylotrichum > Staphylotrichum tortipilum. The sequence continues at coordinate 60,206 of MU855334.1, read as the reverse complement.
ATTGCACTCCAGATGGTGAAGATGGGAATGGCGTGTCTCGGGCCAGCTCAGTCTCGGCCAAGGACAAGCCGAACGGCGGCAAGAGGAAGCCGGCCAAGGTGCGCCGGGAGGACTCCGAACCCTTTGAGTCGCGATCCCAATATGTCGCCTGGTGTGGCCCTCAACATCCGACCTGGGGACCGGCTGCACCCCAGTACTACCCGGTCAACACAGCCCCGTTCAACACACCGTTCCAGCAGCCGTACCCGACCACACCACAGCCCATGTATGCTCCCGCGGCCCAGGCGTACACTCCTCAGATGATGCCCACCAACGGCTTCGCTCCCCAGTACACAGCGATGCAAACGGTAAGCAAGCTCGGTCTGTCATCTTCGAGTATTGTTCTAACTCGGCTACAGTACCCAACACCCCCCATTCCTCAGACTGTGCCGCCCCAGGCTGTGCCGCCCCCGCCCCCGCCGCAGCAGGCGTACCGGGCTCCCAACCCTCCCATGGGCGGCCCGTTCGGTAGTCCCGCGGCGAGTAACTCCCAGCCGGCGTGGCCGCAGCCGCAAAACTACGGCCAGACCGCCTACCCCCCGCGGTCGAGCCCGGTGCCCCCTGCTGGCGTTCCGTATGCGTACGGCCAGCTTCCCATCTACGTCAACCCGAACGATCCAAAGAGTCAGCACCCCATCCCGGGCAGCTATAACCGCCAAACCTTCAACCCCAAGACGCAATCGTTCATCCCAGGGAGCGGCCTCCCCATGCAGGCCCCGCCGCCGCCTCCCCCGCCGGGCCTCTACGGCGGCTCCAGCCCCCGCCACGGCAGCCCGCAGTTCCACTCCCCTCACATGAGCTACAGCGCATACCAGCAACCCATCCCCCAGCCCGGCTTCGTCCCCGCGCCCGGGCCCTACGGCATGTCACGGCAGGGCTCCAACAACTCGATGCCGCCGTACCACGCGGTGCCGCAACAACCACAACCCCCACAGCCGCTGCAACCGGTCCCGCCTTCCCACGTCGTGCCGCAGGCGCCGCCCCCGTCGCACATGATGCCGATACCGCCCAAGCCTGCGGGACCGCCGCTCCCGCCGTCGGGCCCCGGGGCCGGTGGTCATCAACAGCAGCAAACGTTCAGCCACCTACCCAACTACGGCAACCCTGCCACGTTGCCGCAGAAGCCTTCTACTACCTAGAAGAAGGGAGGAGTTTGGGTGCGAGGGCATAGAATGAGATGGGGGTAAGGCCGGTGTTGGTCGCTCGGTCGGTTACTGATTTCTGTGGGGGGCCGGGGCGTAACTGGTTCTGTTCTGTTCTGTTCTGGGGATGGGGGGTGGAAGACGGGGTGGGGGTGGCATTTGGTAGGGGCGTTTTGGGCGTAGCAGGCTGTGTCCCTGTTTTTGATGCTCTTGCTCTTGTTGTTGATGGGGGTGGGTGGTGGTGAAAACATTTGTGGTGTTGGGAGGGGGAAGGGACGACTCTCTGCTCAGCTTGATGTGGAAGGGGAGGGGAGGGGGGCTGATTGGGGGTAGTCGGTCGTTTGTTGTTGTTGTTGCCACGGATGACAGAGACACGGAAACAGACAGGTTGACATTGTCGGTTGACTGTGGCTGTCAACTGTCAGGCCGGTGATGACTTGGTCAACTGTCAACTGTCAAGCGAGCAACCAACAAGCCGACTATCTGTCTAATACAGCGAATCAGAAAGAGCGCGGGCGAGGAGAAAGTAACTAATGGATGCGGGATATAGCTCTGGAACGGGACGAGCCAGACCTGATGAGAGAGCGAGAGAGTGGGTTGGTGGTGTTTGTCACTGGGGATAGTTTTTATAGAGGGGAATGGGGTCACAAACAGAAACACGCATTACATTACATAGAAACAACCTACAAAAGGGGATTCTTTGTTTTTTTTTCTTCACGTGTATCATCCCGAGTTTCCTCCATTGCCTTGTCACTGCTGGTTGATGCAACCCTGGTTCCATTTCATGACAGTTGATTTCACGATGAATGCTCTCTCTCATTTCTTCTATTGAAACCTGCCCTCTGCCGAAAAACGCCATGGTGTGCGCCCTTTTGTTGGACCGTCCCTCTGCCCGTTCTTCCACCTCGAAGACTTCTTCTCCCTCTCGATATCTAGGCGTAAGGAGAAAACGCTGAAGCTGCCGCCGTTCATAGTGCTTGGCCTTTGGCACATACTTGCCTAGCCGCCAGGGAATAACCTCCTCCCGTTCAAGATCCTCTCCCTCTCCATTTCGCCGCATACGGCACCAAACCATCGTCGATGGAGCAAAAGCAGATGGACAAGAACATGGTGTGTGCAGAGGGGTTTGGTTGGTTGGGGTATTCTTTTTTAAGCGATCAGGAAACAAAAAAAAATCTCCCTCCTGATAGATATTTTTCTTTCTTTCTTTCTCTGTCCGCCACCCATCTCCCACCCCCCCCTTTCTTCCTTCAACCTCTCTACTCGTTAGGCTCCCGCGGCTCGCGGGGTTCCCCGCGGTGGCCGCCACCACGACCACCGCCACGCCCGCCGCGCTTGCCCCCCCTCCCGCCGCGGCCGCCCTCCGGCTTGCCGCCCTCCTCGCCCTCCTTCTTCTCGCCGCCCTCCTTGTCGCCGCCGACGAGCGGGGCGGTGGCCAGGCGCTGGGCCAGGTCGATCTGGGTGCGGATCGTGTTGGCGAGGTAGCTGACCATGAGCACGTCCTGGATGTGGTTGTTGAAGTCGTGCTCGACCTGGGTGTTCGAGACCTTGGGGGCGAGCGAGAGGGCGTTCATGAGGTACTGCCCCAGGGCGTGGTTGCCGTCGCGCTCCTCGTCGAGGACCTCGCCGACGAAGCCCGAGACACGGTCGAGCAGGCCCGAGACGGACTCAAGCGACTGGGCGAGCGATTCGATGTCGGAGAAGACGGGGGCGGTGCGCGACTCGGACTCGGCGGCGGCGGTGGCGATGCCGAGGGCGGCGCGCTCGGCGTCGGAGAAGAGGAGCTTGTGGGGTACCTCGATGAAGAGGCACGACTCGGCGGCGCGGTCGGCCGAGACGGCGACGGGGGCCGAAATGTACGTCTTTGTCTCGATCGAGGTGCCGGGCTCGGTCGAGATGGTCAGGTGCACGGCGGGGTGGGGGAAGGTGCCGGTCTCGGGCGAGGCGAAGAAGTTTTGGATGAGGGCCGAGAAGCTGTTGAGCTCGTGTGAGGTGGTGTACCAGCCGAGGAGAGTCTCGCGCGGCGACCCCTTGAGCGTCAGGGCGAGCATGTTCTTCTGGTACTCGACGTCGACCTCGACCTGGTCCTCGTTCTCGGTGTGGGGGATCGCAAAGGTGCTGCGGACCTCGACCTCGCTGCCATCCTCGCTGCGGGTGCCGACGAGGGCGCCGATCACTCTTGTCGACTGTGTGTCGCGGGTGTCGCGGCGGACGGCATGGTCGATGACGGAGAAGACAGCCTAAGCGGGAGGGGTATGGTCAGTGGTGGATAGGTCTAAGGTATCCCTTATACAAGGACTGGGGAATGTCGAGGTTGGTATCGAGATAGCATGTGTTGGGTTGGTCGAGGTTCCAGTGTAGGTGGTGCACCAGAGGGGGGGGTTAGTGGGTGGTGGTGGATGGTGGGTGGTCATACTTGGGGCTGGATGTTGACGCTAAGCGGGGCACTGCCAGCAGCGAAACCCAGGGCAGTGGGCGCCAGCGGCCGGGCCAAGTGGACGAAGTGCTCCTGCTCGACAGCCATGATGGATGAATTATGTGCTGTGATATGCGTTGTTCCTGAATACCACGAGGTCGGTGTGGTGAGTTCCCCGTCGCAGAAATTGGCGGCAGCTATGGGGTAGGAACAAGGGAGTCGGGGCGGGTCGGTCGTGGGGGGAGGGGGGGGGGTTGTTGGGGGGGGAGGTGTGGGAGGTGGAGGGTGTGTGGTGAGCAACAGCAGGAGCAACAATAAGATCAGGACGGACCAGGGGCATGGAAACAGAAGCGAAAGTCAAAGAGGCAGTCCGTCAGACAGGCCAGCCCACACACACCAATGCCAAACATACGGAATACAGACACACCACATGCTGCACAAGAGAAGCCGTCAAGCCCCCTTCCTGGTGGCTTCCTTGCCTGGGGGGGCAGCTACCCCTGTCTGCCACGCCATGTAGCAGTACAAGTTTTCGTTCCCTGCTTGTTCGTTCCTCCAGAACAAACGCTTCGCTTGGGAGAGCCGGCCGGGGGAGGGAGCGACAGCCGTCCGAAAAAAAGATGCAGCGAACGGACAAAAGCCAAGCTGGGGAGCGGCACGGGCGGTACGTACCCCTCTCGTCTTGCCTCTCATGGCTGGGACCCGACGGACCTCGCTCACCCCCGTTGGCTGGGAAAGACAGGGGACCCCCCCCTACCCCAGCGCCAAAGCGGCAGCCGTTTATTAAGGCACCAGATCCCACCATCCTTCCCTACCCCGAGGGTTTCTGCGCCGGCGGTCCGCGGTTGCAGGGGGGCGGCAAGGTGTGGGTGGCATGGTGGGATGGCTGGGGCGTTCGCAGGGGCTTCAATACTGCAACGCCGCTTATGAGGGACATTACTGAAGTCGGTTTGCCGTTGCCACGGGGTGCCACTGGGAGTGGAGAGAGCCAGGACGCAGGAGAACGACAGAGAGGATGAGATGCAGATGCAAACGCAAACACTGACACGAGACCGACATAACCCTCCTCCCTACCTCCTCTCTCCCTTGCGGTGCCAACGGTGTGGATGTGTGTGTTTGGGACAAAGCAGGCCGGCACGTTTTCGTCGCTCGGCAGAGCTCCGTGGTGCGTGTCGCCTGGACGGCCTGGATATTGGGGGGTGCCGTGTTGGTCCCAGCCCCATCCCCCCCCGTAAGTAATGTACACACAGCACTCCATACCTCGTCTGGCCCCGTCAAACCCGTTTGGGTCTGGCGGTCGTGTTTGTCGTTGCCGCACTTCCGGGGGAGCGAGAGAGTGGGTGGCAGGTTAATAATACGAATCTGCCGTGGGTTTGGTCGAACGCAGCAGACGCAGCAGCCACCTGAGACGGGAACCAAGAGAAAGGCGGGGGTAATTTTGGATGGGATGCGTTTTCTGGTCAAGCCCCCAAGCTATCTAGCAGGCGCTTGGCCTCGATGACGGGCCAGGCTGGGCTGGGCGGGCAGGGCGGGACGCAGCCCAAGCCTCGAGGCGCCCTGCCCTGCCGGCGAAATGAGGGGACCCTGCCGTCGAGGAGCGGGCGGCGGTAACCTGAGGGGACGAGCGTCTCGTGGCTGTTTCTCGGGTTTGGCGTGCCGTACGGGGGAGGGACTGCGTAATCTGCATTGTACGAAGGCAGAGACAGTTCTGAGCAGCATGTACTGTACTCCGTGCTCTGTCCATCACCGCCGTCGTGTCGCAGTATCGCAGCATCGCAGGATGCCCCCCGCGACCATCACCTGCAGAGGTCTGAGACACGGCCATCTGGTTCTGGTTCTGGAACCTGGGCCATCTGGGGATCGGGGGTCGGGGGTCGGGGCTCGGAGGGTCTGGGTGTCGAGGGCAGCTGGACTGGTCTCCGCACGGTGCGTCTTGATGCTTCGGGATGGATGCGGATGACGGGAGATGCGAGGGGCTGGGCTGGAAGGGAACGAGGCCTGGCTTCGGCTGGGATTCAATTGGAAGCTTGACCCGATGCGGCGGAGCGGACCATCGGCAAGTCTGCACCAAGAAAAGACCAAGAAAAGACCAAAGCGACGCCATCTGGACAGCCCAAGACACTAGGATCGTGGCAGCGGCTGGCACACCATTGAAAAGCTGCGCGGCTAACTGATCTGGCTTGGCCCGCTTGGCGGATTTCTCTGGAGCCTGTCCGCGCCGCCACCGTGGCAGGCCAGCCAGCCGACCAAAAGTGAAGCTTGTTTCCATCCAGCATGGTCGGATCGGATCTGGCGCCCGGCACAGCCAGCCCAGCCTGGCTGGCCTTCGTTTCTTCTTGAGAGCGGCTCGTGTGGGAGGACGAGGAACACGAAGGAATCGAGAGCAGACGAATGTGGAAACGCGGCCCCTTCCGTTCTTCAGGACGCGGCAGCCAGCTGCACTGTGGACCGTGCAGCTGACAGGAGCTCCGCGGAGGCTTCAGGGGGTTCCTGGGCCCGAGCTTCGGCCACTGTGCACGCAACTGACCCAACCTCGAAGCTTTTGTTTTGCAACTCTGGATGACCAACTGGCCTTGGTCTTCTGCAAGTAATCTGTACACCCACTTCCCATCACCATCTTGAAACATTGGAATCAGGGCCTGTCTTGCCCCTTATTCCGTACTCAAAGTGACCCCGCCATGTGATGGACTGAGAGAGCTGCAGCGACGACACACAGGGGAGTCACCGTCGACGACCCCGTGGATGCTGCATACGACCTTTCGCCTGCATCCAGGGGAACCGAGCCTGCACCCCGATATTGCGCCGCGAACCGGGCTGATGCGAGCGAGCCACCCGCGCCCGAGGGAGTCATCCGAAAAGCAGACAGCTGCGGTGGCAGTACCGACCTAGGTACGGATTATGTCCTGCACACGACCACCCGTTACCGTTGGCTTGGGTGGCCGACTCGCCAAGAGCGCGGGAGTCGATCTTGATTGATCGTCACCAAAACAAGCTCAAATCAGCGAGCTAGGGCTTGCTATCCGCCCTCAAACCTTCAACGCCCCGGCCATTGTCGATCATCCTATTGCCTCGCTGACATCCAGGCCAACTCTCGGCACGTGGCAACCATCGCCGGTCGAGGGGAGCGTCCCATTCAACCCCCAACAGAGCAGTTGTGGCCGTTTCACGGAGTTGCCCTTGCGAGCAGAGCGACTCCCTGCCCCTGCGCCAAGAAAGCAAGAAAAGACTCGATCCAGGCCGTCAGCACAACCTCACCACACCCCCTTGCGCCCCGATCTCGCCGGAACGAGGCGGCGGCGGCGGGGTCGCCAACCGAAACACCAACGTCGAGGAGTTCGTGATGACAGCGACGGCGAGCATATAGCCAGCATTTCTCGAAACACGCACCGAATGGGCGCGCAGTCTTGTTTCGTTTCAAGTCTGTGGGTAGCCCGTGTCCCATGTTTGAGGCCCCTGAACGACGAGCCCCGAGTTCGCCGCACGGACGGCCGTTCGCTCGGAAACATGCGACGGCGCTGTTGGCCCCACGTGCAGCACCGGTTGAATGCGAGTTGGTCCCCCTGAGCTTGAAATCCCGCAGCCTGGGTGTTTCTTCTTCTGCCCGCAAACCAAACACAGAAGAGGAGAAACAAACGGCGACGGGCTCGGCAGGTCGGATTCCCTCGCCGGTGCGGTGTTGTTGCGCACAGGCCCCAGTTCGCCAGCCTCTCTCGTCTCCTCCGACGAGCAGGGTCCGCGTCGACCCCCAAGCTTCCCGCGCCCCCCGCCTCCTCCGACGCCGACCGCCTGCCCCAACCCGGATCCGTGGTCTGTGCCGCCGACGCGCAGTGATTGTAATAAATTGCCAGCCTCCTGGATCAGGCTGGGCGCAGCTCGGGATCTGAGGGTGTGTTGGTTGTCGCTTGTTGTGCTGTTGCGCGGGTGTGCGTGGTGTCGTCGGGCCAAGCAGCAGGCTGGACTGGATTCGAGCACTTGATGTCCATCCCGCTCCGAAGAACAGCATGTGCAAGTCTTTGCCTCCGAGTCCCTCACCACCAGCCCCAATTACGTACTCTGTATACCCCCAATGCCTTCTTCCCCTCCCAAAATCCAACGCAGTGTAACCCTCACCACCGCCAAAGCAGGCTTGCAGACAGACGCAACTCAATATTGGCAGCCCAGCGTAATCCAATCTCTCCGTGGGGCAGGCAGGCGGGCAGGCCTGCTCGATTTCGATCGGTGGGGGGTTGGTGGATTGCGCTACTGCGGTCCCAGATCCCGTGGCGCAAGACAAGCCAATCAGTGGCCGCCGCGCCGTAGGATTGGCGCTTAGAAGCGCTGTTTTTATTGACGAGCCCAACACCACTCGGACGCCGACGACGCGAAGGAAGGATGCCTGCTTGCCTGCTTTCTTTGCCGAGCCACGCCGTCGAGGTGGTGGTGGGTGGTGGGCCATGGGCCGATGGCTTGCTGCACGGTCAACCCCATCCATGTCATGGTCGCGCTTATTGTTTACGAACGCGCTAGAGTGGGAGGAGGGTTGGATCCTTCTTGACCTTCTTGACGCGGCGGCGGCGGTGGAAGGAAGGTGCCCGTCAGCTTGCTCGCAGGGACCAGGATGGACGATGCATTGCTGCGGCAGGAGACGGCGGGAGAGATTGGTCCATTGGCGCGACTATTCTTGCTTGGCCTCGCTTCTGCCGCGGTTGAGACTTGGGGGTTGATTCCTTTTTGCCTTCCTTCGTTTCTTGACGGGGGGAGGGGTTGGGGTTTGGACGGCATCGCCGGAGGGGATTGTCCAGAGGGGTAAAGGGCTGGAAATGAAGTGCCATCTGTTTGCATCTCTTGAGGCTTCACGTGATAGCCTGCCGCTGCAGGTTGCCTTTCCCGCCCGGGCTGTTGGGACTGAGAGGCTGTTGGCAGTTTGATGAAGCATGCAAGCAGCAGATGGGACGTTGAACCAACAACGAAGGCTAATAATACAGTGTTTTGGGGGAGGAGGGGAGCCACGTCACTTGCAATGATGCACACTGTGCCAACGAGCGTGTGGGAGGGTGGGTAGATCCATGATGTCTTGGAGCCTGACGAGGGGAGTCTCGCGGCTGTGTTGGACGCTGAAAGGTCACAGGGCGGTGGGGGCTGCGCGTTTATTCGGCTGATGCCGAGTGCTATGGGTATTTACACCGCGTCAAGCTGTTATGCAGTTGGTCTTTTGGCTTGGAAGCTTGCAGCCGCAGATCGCATGGCGTGGTGGGTGGGCGTCTCTTCCTTCCGGCTGTATGGGCCATCAAGGGGGTGAGGGGGGGAAGAAAATCCTCGGCAGCGCGGCTAGTAGGCAGTTGGATCCTACGGGCAGGCGGTGAGTGCTCACGCGCATTGGAACTCGCGTGGGCGAGGAGTGTCCGTGGCGCGTCTACTGGGCCTTGGTCTCATGCCGTCGGGTATTGGCGGCGTCAAACGACCCGGAGCGTGTGGCTCACCGGGGTGGGGAGCATCGGTAGGACGTCTAGGCGGCAGTTGCATTCATGTCGGTGAGAAGTATCGACAGCATCAGCGGGCATTGGACTGCTGCATGTTGGCAGTCTTGGTGGCGGGTCAAGGCAGCTGGGATGCTTGCTGGCAACGAGCGTCCGCAGCATGTCCAAGCTGTTGGATCCATGTGGCCGAGGAGCATTGCTGCGTATCCACGGGCCATTGGGATCCGCGGTGGGCGCGCTTAGGCAGTTGGGATCATGCAAGCTGCATCCTGAAGGCTGACGGTTGTGGGGTGAAGCTGCCAGGTCGGGGAGGTAGGAGTACATTTAGGTCGAAGGCGAGGTACCAGTACCACGGCAGCAACCCTGGGAAGATGAGGCTTGCAAGGGGATAACGGAGGGGGTAACGGACACAGGGAGGATGGCGGTGAGGATGCGGTGCATCTGATGCCATGCTAGTGTTGTCATGCCATGACGCTGGCGATGTGCTTAAGGCGTTCGGGATGAGAGGCACATTTCCGCATCCCCGCGGCTTGCTGGCCTGGATGGTTGTTAACATTGACGGGATGGGATATCCCTCCAACCCAACCCTTCGACGGGGTGGCGGAGTTGGTTTGGCTTCTTCCCGAGGGGGGGTGCCTTAGGGGGATGGCGAAGAAGCCAGACTGCGCGGGGGGTCGACGGTGCGGAATCTCTCACACCCACAGAGCTCAGCTGCATTTCCCTTGTTCTGTCCCGTGTCATTGTTCCAAATATTGCTGCAAGTATTGGTCATGTTGTCCCCTCCGCTGTTGTTTTCCCCTTTGGCTCGGGATAGAGGCTCGCACTACCCAAGACACCAAGCTGGGCAACCCTATCCTGCTGTCGCCCTCCAAGCTCAGCATGCCGTTGGTGTTGATGATGCCGACCCACACCCAGTTCCATGATACGCCTCAGAAGACGAAGGAACGCATGGCGGAGACTCTACTCTGCCCTGCCTGCGCCGCCCAACCCCACAGACCGACCCAGCGGCTAGCTTGTCTGACTTGGCCAGCCGATCGGGCGGCAACGACGGTGGCCCGGAGTGTTGCGGCCGGCCCGATATGGCGGCCACCACCAATCCAGGCCATTGGGCCTCTGTCTGGTCGGGCAACCTGGCAGAGTTCTAAAATTACACACACTGTACTCTCTGCTGCGTGGTTGGATCGCGATCCGGGGTGGCGGAACCGCGCGGTGCTGCGCGGTTGTTGGGGGGTTGGTATTGGCGCGTTTGGGGGCCGGGAGGATGAGTGGAAGCGCGGGAGGAGGGGAGGAAACAGAAAAAGAAAGAAAGCAAAAAGCTCACCGGCTAGCCTCCTTCACCGGGGGAAGGAAGGTAGCCGGCTACGAAAACCCTGTGGGTTTTGCTCCGAGGGGGGACCGAACGCTCAACCTCTCTGGGGATGCGTGACAAGACCCTCTCTGCGATTTTCCGCAGCGCCGTGTCCCCCCCGCTGAGCCATTTGGCAGTTTGCACCGCGTCCATGGCTCCCTGCGGGGGGCGGTGGGATGGGAAGCAGAAAGAACGGTATGTATACCTCGGACCGGCGAGGGTTGTTGCCTGGTGGCCTGGTGGCCTGGGGGTCGTCTGATGTGGGAGTTTTTGGCAACGGCAAGAACCCTCACGGGCCCTCTGCACCCCTGGTCAACCCAGAACTTGGACACTAGGGGCCAGAGGAAGCGTGGCCCAGGACCGCGCCACGGGGTACGATCAAGAACCCAAAAGATCGGGCGGTGGCATTTGTTTAGCTTGATGTTGGCCTCGCTTCCTTGCTTCCCTGCTTGTTGGTGTTGGCGTTTGCTTCAGCCGTCAGGTCGGGAGACTCTTTTTGGAAGTTTGATGGCCAGGGTTTGCTTCTCTGCGTTGGTGGCTACGGGTGCCCTACCCTGGCGTCTGGTTCCTGGTGTCGTCTCCGCCTTGTATCGGGATGCGTCCTGAGTTCAAGATCGCTTCACTCGGCCATGGCCGATTATGGTTGCCCTTGTTGGGCTCAGGGGAGGTTTGTGCATCATTGTTTGCGAGTCGTCTTGATCGAGGGAGATTGGCGGTGAGGCCACCAGCATGGCGACCTCCTTTTTGCCAACACGCTATGCTCTAGCCATGGGATACTTTGCTGACGGAGGACCTTGCTTCTTGATCATCCTGTTGGGAACCGATTGACACGGCGAAGGTGCAGAGGAGGGGTTCCTGGCAGGAGGATTCTGGCGCTTGTGAGAAGACTCTGGGTTGACCTCACTCGACAGATAGGCCGGTGCTGCAGTAACTTCGGACTCCGCCGCCGTCCAGTTGTTGATGCAACTGCTGCACATCATGCAGACTGGGTGGCTTGGCTCCAGTTGCTTGTCGTTGGTGTTCCATTCAAGGCGCCAGGGCGCGCTTATGCAGAGCTTACGTGGCCACGGTCATGTTCGGACCGAGAGGGAGTCAGACAAAGTGGATTCTATTGTGTTCCGGCTGTCTTTGCATCTCCATGTGATCCTTTGTCGGAAAGTATCACAAGTCCTGATTCTAAAGACTGCAACAAGCTCTTCTGGGGCACGATGGCCGAGGTGCCTCCAACCCACGCTAAGCCACTGGCGCCTAGAACTGTCTTTTGGGGATCCCAACATCAGCAGCAGGGGACTGGATATTATGGACTGAGGGTCAGATTCTATTTGGACTCTTTATGTGGACGAAAATGAGGGAAAATACGGGAAGAGAGCAAAAGGGGAAGGGGCGTGCTGAGAATCTGTAAGCATTGCAACACTGCATCCGTATACACATACTAATAAGAGTGTAACTAGTTCTTCGTCCTTAGATCGAAGTATCTCTGGGCTATTAATCTCGTGGCCCCATGACCCGGAAACTCCTGTATGCAAAGGCCAGCAAAGGCTGGTGCTAGATGGGCCAACCCACTCCAGGACGACAGCAGCTCAGGGCAACCCAAGGTGGGCTATTACACGATGGGGGTGAGGTGCCACCCTGAAAGATGAGAGGAAAAACGCGAAAGTGGTGCATTTTCTCAATCGACCCGCCCCATAGCTGCTGATGATGGCGGTCATGAAGCCGGACTGGTGGGCAGTCGCACCGCAATGGACGCGCCCTGGTGCGTCTCCTTGATGGCCAACGACGGCGTTGTGACGAGATGGGGAGGTGAGGAGAGAGTTTCCCTCGGCTTCCGAGTTGTTTTTGAAGGAGGCAACTTCCGGTCCAGATAACGGTTTGCTATTGTACTATTAACGGGAATCAGACAATAGAGAGATAGCATGGGGGACAGAACACTCAGTGCGTTGATGACCATGGAGCAGCACTCAGGGGGGAATCAGGGGCTGTTGTTTACTTTGGTTGGGCGAGCGACAACCCTAACCCTTGACCTTGGCATGTCGCATGCTGCTCTTGGATCCTTCTGTTCTTCTCTCCGCCAGTCCCAAGAAAGGATTGAGATACTCGGAGAACGGAGCAATGCAGGCCGTCCCAACAGTTGGCTGTCTACCGTCATCATCAGTGGCTGAGCTCTGCATCTCAACCAATGTTTCCAAGAAGGGTGCGTCGGAATCCGGGGGCAGATGAAACCTGAATCCCGAGCCTCGGCCCAGCCCTGCACATCCCAGCTGGGCGAAGACTGGGTGACGCAGGGAGTGCCCCGCCTGGCTCTGACGCGTCGGTTCAGGCACACACCTGGGAAATATTTTTTTTTTTCTTTTTTGGGCATGTTGGACATGTGGCAGCAGGGTCAGCGGGCAGTCAGCCGCGGACCCCGCGATAAGCCCTGATCCCTTCTTGGTTCCCAAGCCCGCGGCACCCGACACACGCCAAGAGGCCCTGAGGCCCTGAGGCCCAAGCCCCTGGACGGTGCTCCCCACTGCGCGCGTCTCATCTGCCATCGCAATTGGCAATCAGCGAATGGAGACCCTGCCCCATCGCCCGCATCCACCCCGTCGCCCGAACACACTGCAAACCCTCAACAGAAAAATGTCGGTATAAAAGACGCCGGCCCATCCGGCGCAGATCGGCATGCCCGCTCCCGTCGCTGACGCCGCCGCTCACTCGTCGTCACTCCTTCTCGCCAAGTGCGGTACCACGCTCTTCTGCATCGCCCGCAGCGTCGTTCTCTGGCTTGTCGTCCTCGCCGTGCTGCTGCTGGGCGCACTACGCAACCGCCTGTTCGGTGTCAACCACCGCGCCTCGCGCCCTCTCGCAGGCGATAAGAAGATCTGATCGATCCTTAGCGACACCAACACCGCAACCATGGCTGTCGGCACCCTCGCCCTCTTCTACCCGGTGTTCCTGCCCATGGGCGCCGCCGCCATCGTCTACACGGGCCACCGCGCCCTGTACGTCGACTGGCGCGTGCTGCTGACCCAGTTCCTCACCGGGCCTGGCCGTACAAGCCGCATTTTGTTGCTCTTCTTTCTGGTACTGAACTGGAAGAGCTTACCTCTGGCGTGGACTGTAAGAGCCCCTCTCCTCATCCTCCTCCCTCTCCAGACGACCAAGCTAACTCTCTCGCCCTAGGTCCGCATCTTCCACTCCTTTGTCTACCACATCCTGCGCCGCCCTAAGCAGCTCCCGCAGCGCGCCCTGTTCCACTACAGCGTCACGTCCTCGCGCACCTCGCTCCTCGAGACCGACTACAACATCCACAAGAGCAACTCGACCTACTTTGCCGACCTCGACGTCAGCCGCTCACACCTGGTGACCCACCTCCTCGGCCCGGGCATGCCCGTCATCGGCGCCAACGCCACCAACAAGCGCGTGCGCGACAAGGACGGCAACGTGGTCACGGGCAGCTTCGGCATCGGCCTCGGTGCCGTCTTCTGCAGCTTCCGTCGCGAGATCGGCCCGCTCCAGGGCTACGAGATGTGGTCCCGCATCCTCTCGTGGGACCGCAAGTGGCTGTACATTGTCACGCACTTTGTCGTCAAGGGCAAGGTGCGCCCCACGGGCTGGGACGGGCGGCGTATGGGCCCCACCCGGAGTAGGGTCCAGAAGGCCGACGGGAGCGGCGAGACGGTCGACTTCAGCAAGTACGTGGTCGCCACGGCTATCAGCAAGTACGTGTTCAAGCTCGGGCGGTTCACGGTGCACCCGGCGCTGGTGGTCGAGGCGGCGGGCCTGCTGCCCGAGCGGCCCGGGGAGGGGTGGCTGGGCGGGGAGACGGGGACTGGCACGCCTGAGGAGCTGAGTGAGATGGACGAGGAGGGCGAGTGGGACTGGACGAAGGTCGAGGCGGAGCGGAGGAGGGGGTTGTCGTATGCCGAGCACTTTGCCGCGCTGGACGGGACGAACTCGCTGTTTGATGGCGGGGAGGATGGCGCGATTGGGAGTTTCCCACTGGGTTAAAGGAGGAGTAGAGCTGTGATAGACAAGGAGAGGGGCGATATGTTGGGTAGAAAGCGTGGTTTGGGCAGGCCCTTGGTTCCACTCTGTTGTCGAGTGGGAATACATCAGCGAGGGAAAGACGTGGGGGGTTTTAGATGTTATACAATCATCATAATCAGAATTCCATGAGCGAATCCTTTCGTCATCGGTCAGGTGAGCAGGCGGCTGCTTCGCGTGTTCTATCCATCCAGCCTCCAAACGCCTGTGGATGAGAAGCGTACAGGAGAGAGGCAGAAGGGCATCGACTCGGCAGTGGTTCGGCATCCGGCATCCGGCATCTCAGCCAGCGAATCACGCTGTTCGGGCTTTCCCCCAAGTTCCACTGGTCCCCCGGCCAAGGCCCTGCATGGTGCAAGCTCCATCCCCGGACCCAGCCAGGGGCAATGAAACCCCCAGAAAATCCCACTTCACATGCTCGTCGCCGGAATCTAATCTCTCCCCGATCCATCTGATCTCGGAGCGTCGTCTCACATTGTCTGTCACTGTCAACTGTCACTCACCTCTCGCGAAACCATCACAGACAGACACTGTCTCAGGGAGCACATCACGACACACACACCGCCGCCACCACCAATCCACACACGCCAACGACTCCCAACACCCACCATGTCGTCACAACCCCCCTCCATATCCCAACCCTCACCACGGCCGCCCCTGACCGCCGCCCAAATGGAAGCGAAAGCCGCCCTCAAACAAGCAAACATGGCCGCCACAGCCGCCCAAATCGCCCACTTCCGCGCCATCCCCTGGTGCGCAAAGATCCTCTCCCAGCCGGGGCTCGTCATCACCCAGTCCGTCTCGCGGCGCCTGCGCGCGAGCAAGCTCGACGCTCTCTTCTCGCGCACGCTCAACACCCCCGATGCCATCCCGGCTTATATCACCTTCTACTCCCTCCCCCCTCAATTATCTAAAGGGGTAGCTGTGGCAGAGGGCGGGGAGGAGCAGCCGGAGCTGATCAAGGAGGTGGCCTCGTTCGTCGCGCTCGGGCCGATGGTCAACGGGTGGGAGGGGGTGTGTCACGGGGGGTTGGTCGCGTCGTTGTTGGATGAGTTGATGGGGCAGGTGTTTGCGGCGAACAAGACCGAGGGGTTGATGGCGGCTGTGCCGGTCATGACGGGGTATTTGAACACAAGGTTCGAGAAGCCTGTGCTGACGGGGGGCAGTGGCATGGATGCGCGGGTGGTGTTGGTGACGGGACGGTTGGTCAAGAGGGAGGGGAGGAAGTATTGGCTGGAGGGGGATGTAAGGGGCGAGGATGGGGTAGTGTTGGCGAGGGGGGAGTCGTTGTTTGTTATGCTGAGGGATAAGGGGAGGTTGTAGGGGGGAGGGGATGGCGAGATGGATTAGACGGGGCGTGGGATCGGGGTTAATAGGGGTGGAGGTTGGGTCGGGCGGTGCATTAACATGATCCACAGCAAGCGTGGCAGACAGCCGGGTTAGACGGTCCATAATAGCCTCGCTGTATTTAACTATCAGCTTCTTTACAACGTTTACCGACTTTACATCCCACGCCGCCCAGGCGGAGCTCACCCACCGAGAACGGCGGGATCTCTCTCGCTGATGGCACCCCGAGTTCATGCACCCCAGAGCCAAGCGTCGTGCTCGGCGAAACACGCGGCAGCGGCGGCGGGGAAACAGCCTAAACCGCCGCCATTTCCACGAATCCAGGTTTCCTGTATATTAAGCCGGCCTGGTGATTATACCGGCCGCGGCGCCAATGATTCCGGAGGGGGAAACCCGTGTGGGGGAGATGCGATATAAAGGGACACTAAGCAACCTCATCATCGCGATCGGCACCCACCTGACTGACACCTCACAGCCCCCGAGATCTCCAACCTTCCTCTACTCAGATCGCGGCAACCGCCGCCAAAATGCACCTCCCTACCCTCCTCCTCCTCTCCCTCACCCTCACGGGCACAGCCGACGCCGCCCTCACCTGGCGCCTCCAAAAATCTGCCAACCCCACCACCGACCAGTCCGCCGCCTACGCCATCATCACCTCGGCCATGGACAAGGCCGTGGCGCGCTACAACCGCCTGACCACCCGCCCGTCCAAGTCCATCACCGTCTCGTACGTGCCCGGGGTGCAGACCGCCGACGGCAATTTCAACGGCAACATCCGCTTCGGCTCGGACCGGGCATACATGACGGAGCGCACGGCGCTGCACGAGATCGCGCATACCCTGGGGGTAGGGCAGACGACGGCGTTTGATGCAAAATGCAAGAGCGGCGACTGGCCGGGGGCGCTGAGGCTGCTGCGGTCGTGGGATGGGAGTTCGGCAAAGATTAATTGTGGCGGGGGTCACTTTTGGCCGTACGGGTTGAATTACGAGACCGAGATGAGCGAGACGAATGCGGAGAGGCATTGCAAGCTCGTGGATGCCATGTTGGGGGATGGGTTGGCGGGGTAGGGGAATATGTTTGGTGATAGGGGGAGGTTGAGGGGATAATGGGAGCTGGACGGAGCTGGGAGTTAAAGAGAGAAGGGAGGGGTGGGGGGTGGTACATCGATGAGCGGGATTGGGGAAAGGGAGGGCGGGAATCCAGATAAAATTCGAGTGAGGAACCTATCACGAAGGTTAGGTAGTTTTGGGTGTAAGTCAGTTAGGCGCAGGCTAAGAGGTTAGGAGAGGGAGAGGAGAGGAGATTATGGTGGATAGGGATCCGGGGTTACAAGGGCTGGTGGGTTGAAAGTTGAGAACGAGGAAACCTGGCTGTCGGCGGGAGTGTTGTTTGGGACGGTTTCAAGGGGAGATGAATAACTTGAATTAGAGGACGAACAACAGGGCAAGATGGAACTCAGCACGGATCCATACAAATCATTATCAAGACTCGAGACACTTCGCGCCAAGTTGACAGCTGAGGACAGCAGACATCAAACACAATGCATTGCAACCTATCATCACAGGACCTCACCCCTCCGGGCTACCGAGGTAGAAATCTATCAAGCCGTTTCCTCTTCCACTTCAATCTTAAGCGCCCTCAACACCTCCTCCCCCGCTTCAATTGCCTCCTTCCGACTCACCCTACTACACACCAACAGATGCGCCACATACGTCCTCGCCCCATCCGTAAACATCCCCACCCTCTCCCCAGGCACGCAGTAATCCACCGCGAGCACAATATTACCTGCCAGGTCCGGCCGCCTCCTCTTCAACTCCTCACACGGCGCCAGCCCCGTCGGCCAGCGGACCACACCCTCCTTCGGCGCCGGCACATACACCAGCCGCGACCAGTACTGCGCGCCCTTGGTCCTCCCCTCGTCCGTGTGGTCAAACGGCCGCGCCACCAACCGCAGCCTCTCCGCCTCCCCGGCTGCGGCGAGCATGTGCGCGGCAAAGAAATCGACCCCGTACGTGTGCCGCGACGGCACACTCACCCTGAACCCCGGCGGCCGCGCGTTGATCTCGATCAACTTACACTCCACACCCTTCCCTCTTTCCCCTTCCCTCGGCAACAAATCCACCACCCCTTTCCCCCCTTCCTCCCCACCAGCGCGATACTCGCACCCCGATCCCACAACCCTCGCCTCGACATGAAACACCCCCGTCCGAAACCCCGCCTTAACCAACAACCCCCCCAGCGTCTCTCTCACCACCTCCTGCTCCCGCTCCGGCAGCGCCGACGGTAGGGTCAGCGCCTCCGGACTGAAGGTATCATGCACGCTGGCGCCGTCCGCGTCGGCGCGGCAGGGGGGCTCGTCCGCGACCTCGAAAAAGAGGATTTCACCATCGAGCAGAATAAAGTTTGCGTCAATCTCGGGGCCGTCAAAGAACGGCTCGATGACGGCGGCGCTGCCGTGGCGAGAGGTGGCCTTGCGCACGGCGACGGCGAGGTCGGTGGGGTTGGAGACTTTGCTGACGCACTCGGATGACCAGCCCTTGGTGGGCTTGACGATGAGGGGGAAGGGGGCATTAAAAGCTGGCTGTGTGTTGTTGGGTCCCGGGGCGAGGAGGGCGTCGAGCTCGGCGAGGGAGGCGACCCGCGCGGTGTGGCCCGGCACGTCCTGCAGGAGGCGGGAGCGATGCTTGTCGACTGCAGTTTCAAAGGCAGACACGGGGTTGGTGGGCAGGTGCAAGGAGGCGGCGACGCGGGCAGTGGTGGCGAAGAAGTTGTCCGAGAGGGTGAAGACGCCATGGATGGGCAGCGGGTAGCGCGTGATGGAGGCAAGGATGCGGTCGGCCACGCCCGAGTCTTCGGTCATGTCGGTTGCCAAAAAGGCCTCACGGTGGATTTTGTTCTCGTCCGTGTCCGGCTGCAGCCAGTGGCCCTCGTCGTCGATGATGACGAGATCGAGGCCGAGGGCGCGCGCCGCGCGGTAGACGGGCCCGCCAGCGGTGAGGCTGGGGCGGCCCCTGATGAGGGCAACACGCTTGCGGGCGATGGGGTGAGGAGTGAGCCACGGCGCGTTGTTGAGGCGGTCGCGGAGCTCGTGGGTGAGCCCCAGCAGATATCGCTGGAGGTCGAGGATCGAGGCGGAGGCTTCGAGGTCAGCCCACTGGATGACGCCGGCGGCCTGCTCAATGAGGTCGGCGACGGCATCCTCGGAGCTGACGGCAGCGGGGGAGAGGCGGCAGGCGGTGTACCTCCTGAGCGGACCGACGGATTCCTGGATCTTGGAGATGGGGAACGGGCAGTCTTGGAATCGGAGAGTCAAAAAGTCGGAGTGGTTGACGTAACCGTCGGCGGTGGGCAGGATGGCGGTGAAGACGGAGACACCGGTAGCAGCCCAGTTGGAGGGCCCGAGGCCGAGACCTGCGAGGGCACCAGCAAGGCGGGTAGGTGGTGCCAGGTGTTGGCAGTGCCCGTTGAGGCCATTGACTCGGGTGGTTCCGTTGGGTCCGGTGGGAGTACTCGCCCCATTATGGGTTGATGAGGTGGTATATGATAGGCGGAGCGAAATCGGGAGGAGGACAACATGGACGATGGAGTACAAGTCGCAGAGGGGGACAAGCTCCCAGAAGGAGGGACGACGGAGACTGCTCGGTCCTGTGCCAGCGTCAATACACGGGCTCCCTCGGGATTGCTTGATAGGTACCTTACCGTTGACAGCGCTCAGTGGAGATGGGGGGGTCTTGGGGGGAGGTGATGCGGCGGATTCCGAGTCTGAGTCGGACGTGTTGGCGGGAGGCCAGCCGTTGACCTGGGCAGGCAACACGCCGATGGCCATGGCGTACAGTGAGGTGGGCGGTCACAGCGACAAGCAGTGTGCGACTGAGGGAGGCCGGGGTGGATTGCGGGAGGGGAGGAGGGTCGGAGTTTAAGTGTAAGAGTCTGGGAGGGCGGGAGGGAGCCAAGGAGAGAAGGGGGATCGAGGAGGACGAGGGCCGAGCTGGGGGAGGTCAAGTCAAGGGGACAGGTGCAGTCGAGGGGAGTGGTCAGACCATGGGATGGGCCACAGTAACCCGGGTGGTCCAACACGAGGTGCTGTGGTATGCGGTGGTGAGGGCGGTGCGGTGCAGTGCGGTGGGTGGTGTCTGGCATTGTCCTGTGCCCCAGTTTGCAGCCTGCTGGGCCGCTCGGGGAACGGGGGAATGTCTCGCTTTTTTAGGAGAGTCGGGGGGAGGCAACCTGCCATCCTCGGACAGGATCCCTCTGGTGCTTGGGACACTGAGGCCACACAAGACTCACCCGCTCGATCCCGAGTCGCTGGCGCACCACTCACCGCCAGATGGCACTGCAGCGGATGGACAGCATGGCAGCTGCGAAGCCCATGGCTTGCGTCACCCTGGGCCATGGTCGCCGTTCGTATTTTCCGGAATGGGCAGAGATTGGAAGGGGAGCAGATTGAGGCAGACTGGAGCGGATTGGAAAAGATCAGAGCGGATACGCGCCCAGCAGAAAATCGTACGGGCGCACAGTGGACAGCAGTGGACGGAAAGTGGCAGTCCCAGGGCAGGGGGCGGGCCTCGAGATGAGAACCTTGATGGTCAGCAGATGCAGATAATCTCGTTGATCTGATAACGGCCCGCCCCATGCCCTCCCTTCCATGTCTCCCACCGCCACTCCCCCCAGTCAGTCACCCCCCCCCTGTGCCGCTTCCAATTTTGCCAACATTCTCATCTCACCCATATTTTTTTCTCCTTCTCGGATCGCGGATCGCGGTCTGAGCATGAGAACCCTGATGGCCACCTGCCCCCGCCCGACACGTTGCCCAACGACGCATTGCCCTCGAGCACCTTGATGGCCACTTAATGGCCACTCCCGCTCCAACCCGCTGCCGACGCCCTGCCGCCCTGCTCGTCGGCGGATACCAGCGACCGAGGACAGTCCGCGATGGGTTTCGGAATGAAACAGCGCGCGGAGCCCAATTGCCATTGCCCTTGTTGATTGTTGCGAGACACACACACGATGAGATGAGCACTGCGACCTGCGCGAGCGGCAGGCGCAGCGGCGAGCAGCAGCATCCACCCGGCTGACCATGTCCATCCCACGTCCATCTCACAGCCGCAGACCATGACCCAGCGCCATATTATGGACGCTGCCGTCCTCTCTGCGCACCTCTTTGGCTCTGCCCTCTGCCATTCGCCGCTCTCCTCTTCATCTGCCCGTCCATCCCCCCAGCCTCGTTGCTTTGTGCCTTGGATCATCATCACTCCTCCCAGAGCGGCCTTCTTCTTCCAGTCACTTGCTTCGTCAAGGCTTGAATTCCGTCCACTCCCAGCCCAGTGGCCTACCTAGCCCCCTACCCTCCCGAAAGCCTCTCCCCCAACCCCCCAACCGCCAACATGTCTCTCCTCTCGTCGTGGCGCCGGTTGGCCAGCCCTACGCCAAAGATGGACCCCTGTCCCTGCCCCTCCCACGACGACATTGCCATCGTCGAGAAGGCCGACGTCCTGAACGCCCAACTAGTCGACTCCCGCGCCGACAAGGTCCAGCACCTGGTCCACACCATCGTCGAGACCCACTCGGACCTGCTCAAGCTCGCCCACTTCCGCCCGGGGAACCCCATCAACCAGCTCCTCGGGAACCTCGTCTCGGTCTGTGCCGAGATCTACGACCGGGATATCGTTGACCAAGTATGCATGCCAAGACTCGTTGCTTCGACGGACTGACACTAACACACCATCCTTCTGCAGGTCCTCTCCCACCCTAGCGTTCAGGCTGTCCTCCCCTCTCTCCGCCAGATCTGCGCCCAGGCCGAGTCCTGTCTCGAGCTGCACTGGGCTGAGCACATCCTCTCTGGCCCATCTAAGAACCCGGACGACGTCCTGGCCCGCCTCTACACCTTCCCTTACCATGAAAACTACGAGGAGCTCACCCGCCTCGAGCTCTGCGCTATCCAGGCCGCCACCAGGACCCCGCCCCGACGTATCGCCTTTATCGGCTCGGGTCCGCTGCCCCTGACCTCACTCTGCCTGCTCGACTCACTCAAGAAGAACTCTGCCTCCACTGCGGGGGTGTCACCAGAAGACAGCCCGATAGTCCTCAACATCGACTGCGACGCCACGGCCATCGCCGCCTCGCTCGAGCTGTGCATGGCTCTCGGCGAGCCGGGCCGCGGCATGGAGTTCATCTGCGCCGAGGCCACCTCGCCTGCAGGGGACCTCGCCGAGTTTGACGTCGTGTACATGGCCGCCCTGGTTGGCGTGTCACAAGCCGAGAAGGAGGGCATCATGCTGCAGGTCATCGGCCGCATGCGCAAGGGCGCCCTGCTGGTCGTCCGCAGCAGCTGGGGCATGCGCACTTGTCTGTACCCAGAGGTCGACCTCACCACCGAGGGCTTGCTGGCGAGGCTGGAGCCATGTGTTGTACTCCATCCGTACGGACAGGTGGTGAACTCGGTCATTGTGGCGCGGGTGAGGTAGCTGGGCATTAAGATGGGCGTATTGTTATCAATAATTAGTCGGGGCAGGTTCTGGGAGGAATGGAGGAATGGAAAGGAGAAGGGAAAAGTCTATGCTGGTTCTTTTGAGCCATGTTGCTAGATCTTGCTGACCGACTGGCGGTTACAGCACCGCACTCGATGTTTTTCTCATAAAATACTTTCCATAATTAATCACCACAAGAGAGAACAAACAACAACAGCCAACACCATCTCCTCCTTCACTCTGGCTCCCTTTCCACATTCCCTCTCTCCCTACGTAACTCGAAGCATAATACCGCAACGCTCGCCATCAGCCACTTAGGTTTACGACTGCTGTGACGCTTGACACATCGCTGCCACCTCGCTACCAAGATCCCTTTTGCGGCGCAGCATCCCAAAGGATTCGTGCCTGACGAAACCTTTCTCGCTCCCTCTCTCGCGCCCGCCGGTACCGAACTCAATCAGAGCCCCCCGGACGGAGAATGCCGCGCTCGTCGCAGGATTTTGGCTCGTTTCCCGTGCCTCAGCAGCGCCAGTGCAGTGCCGGGGCGAAACCACGCAGGCGGCCTGAGGCGCACGCACGCGGGCTTGGGCCGCGCGTTCGGCTGGGTTGGTTGTCAAATTAAACTTGGAACGCGTCAGTGGCTTTTTGGCCCCCAAACGCAACGGCCGTTTTTTGATAGGAGGGCGTGGTGTGGTGTGCATAATACCCCGTGTTCGCCCGTCTTGACATGCTGGAGGCTAGAATCTTGTGCTGGGAAAGGGCTGGTTTTTCTCGTCTCATCGAGCGGTCTGTCTTGTTTCAAATTCATCGTCCAGTTTGACCTCTTCTCTATAATTCTTCCTTGCCTACCCGCTCGGCAGCTTCGTATCCTGGACCTCTTCCATTGCCCGCTTGCTCCAGTCCTTGTACCCCCCCCAATACCCGCCTCAGTCAAGACCTCAACATTTCCCCAACCACCATCTCCAGTCGATATCTGAAGCTGCATCCTACGCACCACCTCGCCGATGCTCCTCCACGCCGGCTTCCTCCTCCTCACAACAGTCGCCCGCATTGCCCGTCGCGACGACGACTGGCAAGACGACGACGACAGCGCAAACTGCGTGAAGGCCGTCCCCGGGCCGAACGGAAACGTTCCCATCACCGCGTGCAACTCGTACTACAATTATGATCCGCAGTTTGCACCGGCGGTGGCGGTGGCGGTGATTTTTGGGGTGTTTACGGCTGTCCATTTGGTTGAGGGGGTGCTGTTTAAGAAGGTAAGCACCTGATTGTGTTTGGATGATCTGGAGCCTTCCTCGAGTTTCGAGATCCGCGTGTCCCATCAAATCCATCCATCGCTAGCTTCCCCTGGATATGGACTGACACGCCCTCCCGATGTTTACAGAGATACACCTGGGTCCTAACAATGGGCGCCCTCTGGGAAACCATCGCCTTCGCCATCCACGCCGCCGGCTCCCGCGACCAGCAGCAGATCGCCTACGCCACCGTGTGGAACGTTCTCTTCCTGCTCGCGCCGCTGTGGATCAACGCCTTCGCGTACATGACCTTCGCGCGGATGGTGCACTTTTATTTGCCGCGGGGCAAGGTTGCGGGATTGAGGGCTGGGGGGATAGCGCGGTGGTTTGTTCTGGCGGATGTTGTGAGTTTTGTTGTTCAGGCCGTTGGGGGGATCATGGCGAGCCCGAGTTCGAGTGCGGAGATTGTCAAGGTCGGGTTGGATATTTACTTGGGCGGGATGGGGTTGCAGCAGGGGTGTATTTTGGTGTTTGTGGGGTTGATGTACAGGTTTCAGAGGGAGTGTGGGAGGGAAGGGGTGGCGGGCGATGGGAAGAGGAGCTGGAGGTCGTTGTTGTTTGCGCTGTATGGGGTGTTGGTGTGTATCACAGTGAGTTTACCTACACTCCCGCCCCCCAACGGCATTCGGTTGCTGACTCGGGGTCTCCCAGATCCGCATCATCTTCCGCATCGCCGAGTTTGCGGGCGGCGTCACCCCCAGCAACCCCGTGCCGTTCCACGAACAGTACACCTACGCCCTCGACTGCTTCCCCATGATGGTTGCCCTCCTCATCCTCGCCGTGTGGCACCCGGGGCGGTACCTGGTCGGACCGGACAGCGAGTTCCCCAGGTTGTCGAGGAGGGAGAAGAAGGAGAGGAAGAGGGAAGCCAAGGCGGCTGTGTGGGAGGAGAAGGAGGCGAGGAAGCAGGCGAAGAGGGAGGCAAAAGCGGGGAGGAGGGAGGCTGGTGGTAGTGGCGATGATGTGGTTTAAGGTTGCTTATTCCTCCTTTGTTTTGTTTTCTGGCTGCATTGATAGATGGATGGGGGAAAGCGATAGAGTTAGCTCGGTATTTTGTGTTTTCATGTTCGCCCCCCCCTGCGAGCTGTTGATTCAGGGGTGACGTTGAGGACGGCCACAACCATCTCAACAAATCCAATGAAAAAACATGTGGCATTAATATTTCATCTACAGCATAGTATCTCAAAAATAGCAGCTCATCACCTCATCAAAGCCGGACCTCGGATCACCCCTTCAGCTCCTTTCACCGGCCAAAACAGGAACGATTTCCTTCCCCAGGCTGTCCTTCCAGCTCCCGAATCTCAACAATACCTTCCGCTCCCCCGTCGACAACCGTGCAACACTTCAAATGGCCTCCGACACTCACTCCATAATCATCCAACTAACTAACTATTCAGGAAACCGGCATCTCCCCAACCCAAACAGGCCCTCACATAGCCCACACCAACCCCGACACAAGCAGCACCCAGACCCCAAGCCCCCTCGCCACTCCCACCCTCCCAGCCACATTAAACTGGAACCCCGTGATGATCGCCTCATTCGTAATGTTCCTGCCCTTATTCTCCGCCCTGATGCACGACGTCATGTGCTGGCTCATCGTATCGTGGTCCGCCGACTGGTTGAAGTAGCGCGCGGGGATCTCGCACCACAGGTAGCAGCCGTCGGCGATCTGGAGGCGGTTTGGGGAGCAACAGGCCGCCATGGCCTCGTCGGCGGTGCTGACGCCCGGGCGGACGACGACGTTGATGTTTTGCGGGATCGGGAGGGTGGAGATGACTGGGAGGGCCGAGGGACCGAGGGGGCAGGTGATGTTTCCTGCCATTGTGTGGGCGTGTGTGTGTGTGTTTGAGTGGGTGTGAGAGGTATTGTGCTGGCGGTGAAGGTGGAAGAGCTGATTCGGAAGGAAGGAGACGGAGATGGAGGATTCAGGACCGGGGACAAGGTCCAGCTGAGAGTTTTGAAATTGGGGTTCGGACACAACAGCAATGAAAAAGCCAGAATGAAGCGAGGATGCTATCACAAGGAAGAGATCAAAGGACGAAAGCTCTCGGTGCCTAGACGATTCCAAATTAGCTATCCGCAGAACGGCCGCTGAGGGCCTCAGCGGCCGTTCCTATGCTCAGCATACCACTTGGTTGCACCGTCGCCAATGACGCGCCGCGCTGGTACGTCGTCGACGGCAAGGGAGGAGGACCGGTGTTTCTTGATGAGGACAAGTTCTTCAGGGCTGGCATCGGAAAGCACGAGCACCTGCGGTTTTGGGACCCGGTCAAGGAGCGCGTCTGCCGGGCCGAGTTCGACTGCGTCCACCGCCCCCGGCCGCATTCGCCGCCGCCCAACGCTTCGTATCTCGAAGATGCCATGTCGGAGCTCTCGGTGACGAAAGACTTGTCTCCCGTGACAGGATGGGCCCTCAACCCTACCATGCCCCTCACGCCCGGTCTCGGCCCCACGTTGCGTGCCCTTGGGGTAGAGGTACATAGATGCCGCACTTCTACCCTGACGGCTTCAGTCCGTCGCCATGATGAGTATCGTTTGAGCCATAATCTCCAGCCGTGAGAGAATTCCCCGAGAGCCCAGGATACCTGTTCAGGGCGAGCCAGTCTCCCCTTCACCCTTCCAGCCTCGAGACCGCAACAATGGCCGAAATCACCATCACCGGCTGGACCACTCGGGATGTCCGGTTCCCCACCTCCCTGGACAAGACGGGCTCGGATGCCATGAATGCCGCGGGCGACTACTCATCCGCCTACTGCATTCTCCAGACCGATTCCGCCTATACTGGTCACGGCATAGTACGCAGACACCATTCCGCCATCTGGGGATTCTTGTGCCCACTGACACGCAATTAGACCTTCACCATCGGCCGCGGCAACAACATCGTCTGCGCCGCCATCAACCACGTCGCCGAGCGCATCCAGGGCCGCACCCTGTCTAACCTGGTCGCCCACTGGGGCCAGACGTAGCGCCACCTCGTCAACGACAGCCAGCTCCGCTGGATCGGCCCGGAGAAGGGCGTCATCCACCTCGCCCTGGGCGCCGTCGTCAACGCCATCTG
The DNA here is from genome assembly GCA_033296695.1 of Staphylotrichum tortipilum. Classification (NCBI taxonomy): domain Eukaryota; kingdom Fungi; phylum Ascomycota; class Sordariomycetes; order Sordariales; family Chaetomiaceae; genus Staphylotrichum; species Staphylotrichum tortipilum. Next base: position 33,615 of record MU855334.1, on the reverse strand, counting down.
GGACCTGTAGGCCAAGGTGCTCGGCAAGCCCGTGTGGCGCGTCGTGGCCGACATGACCCCGGAGCAGTTTGTCGACTGCATCGACTTCCGCTACATCACCAACGCCGTCACGCCCGACGAGGCCATCGCCCTGCTCCGCGCCGCCGAGCCCGGCAAGGCCGCCCGCATCCGCGACGCCGAGGAGAGCCGCGCCGTGCCCGCCTACACCACCAGCGCCGGCTGGCTCGGGTACGGCGAGGACAAGATGCACGGCCTGCTGCAGGACACCCTTGCGCGCGGGTACCGCTACTTCAAGCTCAAGGTCGGCCGCGGGCTGGAGCAGGACCGGCGCCGCCTGGCCATCGCCCGCGAGATCATCGGCTACAACGCAGGCAACGTGCTCTGGTCGACGCCAACCAGGTATAGTCGGTGCCCCAGGCCATCGAGTACATGCGGGCGCTGGCCGAGTTCCGGCCATGGTTCATCGAGGAGCCGACGTCGCCACGGGCGAGATGTGCCAGAACCGCGTCGTCTTTAAGCAGCTGCTCATGGCCGGCGCCATCGACGTGTGCCAGATCGACGCCTGCCGCATGGGCGGCGTCAACGAGGTGCTCGCCGTGCTGCTCATGGCGAAAAAGCACGGCGTGCCCATCGTGCCCCACTCGGGTGGCGTCGGCCTGCTCGAGTACACCCAGCACCTGAGCACCATCGACTACGTCGTCGTCAGCGGCAAGCAGTCGGTCCTCGAGTACGTCGACCACCTGCACGAGCACTTCCGCCACCCGGCCGTCATCAAGGACGGCTTCTACCAGACGCCGACCGAGCCCGGGTACAGCGCCGAGATGAAGCCCGAGAGCATGGACCGGTACGAGTACCCCGGCGGGGAGGGCAGCTGGTGGAGGACGGACGAGGCCAAGCCGATTTTGGAGGGGGTCAAGATATAGGGGGAGGTTAGGGGCGGGTTGGCTATCGGGAGTTGTTTTGAGATGTGCGTTTTAGACTACAGCCTATAGTTTGACGGACTATAGTACGTGATTTATTCCCTTCCTCTCTGTTCGTACAGTCCAGACAGCTAAAGGCTGTTAATATACGCAGGGAGTATGAACGGCCTACTCCCACAGTCATCAAATAATGGTCAATGTCTGACTTGTCCAGGACTGCACCCACTTGTAGTCGACCTTGAGCAAGTCAAGCTGCCCAATGCGTTCATAGACATCCCCCGTCCGTCCGGCAACGCGACGAAGCGCCAAACATGCAAAAAAGGCCTCGCGAGCTTGCTTGCCGTCGTTCTCGGTACTCTCATCCCTGCGATAACGGGTCACCATCAAGGCGAGAAGCTCCTCATCGACAAAGGCGTCTCTGTCAACCTCAAATGTGTCGCGCTCCTCCAGGAAGCGCTTCCCTACAAGCGGGATGGACAGAATGGCGTCCGCCCCGGCCGCTGTCTCGACGCGATAGAGGCTCGTGGAGGAGAACCATGTCATCTCGGCGGCTCCCAGCCCGGTTCCGTCCGGCAAGGGACTGTCAAACACTGCCTGTCCAACGGAAACGTCTTTTGACGGCCTGTGCCACAGGATCTGCTTGGTGCGCACAAGCCTGTACATCAGGCCCGTGAGCACCAGATAGCCATCCTTGAGACGGCCGAACGGGTTGTTTTCGTCTCTGGGCGTGATGCCGTACTCGAGCAGCTGCATGTCGAACGGGGTCGGGACCGTCAGGGTCTCGTCGGCGTAGTCGGTAATCACCGGGCCGTCGGCTACGGCCCATGACCAGGACGGCGATCGATAGGGCTCGGCGAGATGCCTGCAGTAGCCAGACTCGGACCTCCACAGCAGGCCGTTCTTGATGTCGGAGCTCCAGAGGCCGGCAAGGTAGTCGCCGCCGATGACGGCGTGGAGCCGCTGTGCCAGGCCGGAGAAGGCGGGCAGCTTGTCCGAGGCGAATGTCAATTTTCTCGTGGAGAAGGCGTGCACGAGGCGGTAATAGTGCTGGAGAACGACGCTCCTGTGCGCCGTGGCCCGCCGCCGGCTGTGGAGGGCCTCGGGATGCAAGAGTGATGACAGGACATCTAAAGTCACGTCTGGTATCCTGGGTCCTGGAAGCAGTGCTTCCGCGGCCTCGTCGGAATAGACCGCGCTCGGGCACTTCCAGTAGATGCGGCGTTTTCCATAAAACAGGTGCCGCGGAGAGAGGACAAATTCTTGAAGCGTCCAGCCCCTTGCGCTCAGCGGACTGCTGTTGTCCAGAGTGTCGAGGCTTTCCTCATCTCGCTGGTTCCGCTCGATCGCAATAGCCAGGGGACTGCTGTTTTCAGAGGAGACGTGGAGCGTGGCTGCTTGTGGCGTGGCCGCCGCCGGGCTGGTGGTGTCCCGGTGCAGAATACCGACGGTGCTCGCACCGGCGGCCATGGCGGATATTGTCAGAGTCGAGTTTGCGTAAATGTCGCCCATTTTCCGGGATTCGCTGGCCCAATCTTGTTCCGAGTCCTGCACGATGCACAGCGAATCGATCCACAAGTAGCGAAACCCGAGTCGGCGGGTGATTGTGATGGCATCGCGGAAGTTTGCCGGCAACGCATCATACGGAAGAGACCGGCCAAACGTGGTCAGCGTCGCAGTTGTCAACAGAGTTGCGATTTTCCCGCCCCAGCAATGGCTGAGCGCTGTATACTCGGCCTTTGCTCCGAGAGAATGGATCACTCGGGGCACCTCCGATCCGTCCGTTCTCCCAACATCAATGACTCGCGTTGGCAGAGGAGGGGTATTGCCAAAATGGCATCCTGGATGATTCTCTCTGCACGTCTGTAACCAGCGGTTGCCGAGATTAAAGTGTGTGCTGGATCCGAGGTTGGGATCGGCTTGAAAGCGGCCAACTTGGAAGCCCCTGATGTGAAGGGGAGTGGCTGCATGAAGGCTTAGTGAATAACGGCCTATAAATCAGGAAAGAAACCGACTCACATTGAGGCACAGAGAATGCCAGTACCAGGCCGGGCACCTTGTCTTCTTCGGGAACCTCGTCCTCCCCATCAATTCCGTCAATGTCGTCGAAACCCAGGGAATACGCGGGGCCGACTTGCACGCGGAGCCCATCGAGGATACGAATCTCGTCGAGCGGGTGGCCCATGCCCCAATAAGCGTAATAACTGCTTAGAGCTATTTTCACGTCAGAGACCTTGAGATCTTTGGCGATGGTGTACATGGACTTGGTGCCATCACTCAAGCCCTCTGACTGCCACCGTACAGGCCACTGAGTCCAGTCAATCGCCTCGTTATCGTCGGGCTTTGGTGTCCCCTTAAAGACTTCCAAAATAAAGCGGCAGAGGTCACAGCCCCCGAGAGCGGATTGTTCAAGGTCACCAAAGGTAGGTTGGTGCCGATAGCACGCAGCTTTCGGAACCGCTGCTGCATCGAACTCTTGCACCGCCAAGTCCACCAGGCGCGGGATCGACAGGTTGGCGCAGTAGTGACAAAGCGGCATGTTGAGAAGACTGGGGCCGAATCCGAGATGCTCCGAGGCAGATTGTGAATCATTGAGTCGTCAGGAACAAGGTGAAGCAGTGGCAGCCCAGCTGGTCTGGTTTCCTGGAATTCGCCATGTGCAAAACGCGAATCTGGTTGCCTCATGCGGGGTTCAGCCCTTGCTCCTGTTGCAACCAATGGACGAAGGTCTTCAATTGCATGCACCGGCTCTGTGACAGTACTCGAGTGTTCTCCGGTGATCAGGAAGAACAACACAATGGATTCAAAAGAAGAACAGGGCAGAGAAATGTGGCCTTGGTCTTTAGCAACTTTAAAAAAGCGGTTGATTCCAACACCTCTCATAACCCAAAGGTGGAGCAGCGAAAACTCTCCCACGCTGCAGGGAAGATCCTTTCCGGCAGCTATCATGACCCAGGGAAAGGGAGACGCGCCAACGGTTACCAGCAGCCGTCCCTGTCTATACCCTACGGCAACGGATCGGCACAGCTCCAAGAGTGATGTCAGTTAAATCTTGGGCCACACCGGCCCGTTCTAGGGCCCTGGAACAGTTCCACCAACCATCATGGCGTCGCCGCCTGTTTTCTTCGAGTTGAGCTGGTCCATCCTCAGCACCATCGGAGCGGTCAACGTCTTCTTTGGTCTCCTTGTCCAGTCTGAGGCATACAGCTCCTGGACTCACGATGTTGGTTGTTGCACCCCAGCTGAGGGAGCCCAACAGGCCCAATCGAGCAGGTAGTAATTACGGTTGGCGGTGTGGCCGATGCCGCCAGCGTAACAATCGAACTCATATGCCTTGCGTTAACCGTGAGGCTTCCTCTCCGTTGATCGGGCCAAATTAGTCTGCCCCGGGCAGATGCCGGGGGCAGTGCCGCAACCGCAACACACCGAGGCGGCGTCTCAAACGGTTGGGCCCCGTCGGGAACTTGATTGGGTGTGTTCCGACGACAACCCTCAAGACGGGCCGACTGTATAGTGCCCAGGAAGCTAGAGCTGCTGCGCCGCCCACGCCGTGCCCAGCACTCCACGATCTGCTTGCCCCCCCCTATCGACCGAAGTTGGGGGCCGTTGCATAACCGCCGTCCGATCGCTTAAATTGCAGATCTCCACAGCGGTTGGTAGTGTTTATGCTTAACTCTGGTGCCTGCGCGACCCGAGATGGCCCTGTTGTTACCCAAGGCTCGGGCCTGGGCCACGGCCCACCCGCTCGAGCTGTAGCCTAGAGACTGGCGGTCCAGACATAGTTCTGACATGATTTCATATCCGTATCCCGGTTCACCAGAGCCGCCGGCCGACCTCGGCCTGCTTGACTGGTGGACGGGCCCAGGGCTTGGGCGGCTAGGACGACCAGGGTTCAGATCTAAGCGGCGCCGGGCAGCTCCGCGGGGGAGCAGCGCAGATCTGCGAGCAGGGCGTCACTGCCGCTTCAGGATTCGTTAGGATCTGGATCAGCTGAGCGATTTCCGCATGGTGTCCGGGACTGGCGTGGAACCCAGCGTGAGGATTTTGACGCTAGGTACACACGAGAATAGAACTTGTTTATACACACCAGTAGCTGCGCCAGGAGCAGACTCGCCTGTCCAAGCTGAGACCGTGCTCCGTGCCTACAGCGTGATACCTTACCATCTGGGTTTCTCCACTTCCTTCGTGCCCGTCCCCGGCACGGGCCCGACTGGGTTAACCGGGGCAGAGCTTGAGAGGCGGTCGGTGATGGGGACGCCACTAGATCCTTCCGGCCGCTAAGGTATCATCAGGCAGCAGTTTCCGGGATGTGATGGCAATGCGTGGCATACTATCAACCGCTCTGTCCGTTTTGACTAATACTATGAGAGACAGCATCGTGAGGCACAGGCCGTTGCCGTCGTACTCCGGCCACTCAGGTAACAGGCATCAGGGCAAGAAGTTTGAGCACCAGCTCCGCCAAGGGAGGATGCCATGTCGTGGGGGGCGAAATCCAGTCGAGTCTCGTTCGTGGGCGGTGGCACACCCTTGGGTGCTTGGTAGGCTGAGTAAACAACGACTTCAGCGAACATTGTGACCGAGCAGCACGATTCCGTGGCGGGATAGGCCGGAGCCTCTGATTCTGATCCGTAGGTGGCTTCACAACTTCCGGGACACCGAGGTCGACAGATAGCGAGGACAACAGAGACAGAGTGGTATAAAAGGACTGGTCCGTTCTAGCATTCCGGTATCTTGGTTCTTCACTCCAACACCTCTTCTCCCTAGACCCCATCTCTCCATCTCTCCCATCTCCAGCCCAACTTTTAACCATGACCCGCCTCGTGGCTGCGCTGGCTCTCCTGCCGGCGGCTGCCTTTGCAACCTCGGTGCTCCAAGCCGCCGTGGGCGAACGCATCGTCAACATCGTCTTCCAGGCGAACAAGGTCACGTCTGAGGCGGCCATCGATGTTTGGAGCCAGGACAGGTTGGAGCGCTTTGCTCAGTCATGCTCCAACAAGATCTCATCCGGAGCCTTTGAGAAGACGCCGATCACCTTCGACGTCAACGAGCATGGATCGGGCCATCTCACCGTCGGCGCCAAGACCTACGTGGTCCACGAGGAGTTGGAAATCTCTGGCGGCATCGTCTGCAGCAGCATCGTCAGCCCCTACGAGACGCTCCTCAACTGCGAGACCCCGATCCCCGCGTCGCTGAAGCTGTCCAGCCTGAGCAAGCGGAGCCTCAAGGACTGCTTCCCCGAGGGTCCCCTTGAGCTTGCCAGCGTCATGAACAAGCTGGAGAGCACGCCCAAGGGGGACGCCCTGGCTTCCCCAGAAGAACTTTCGGCCATCGAGGTCAGGCAGATCAATGGCACAGCGGACCATGGCCCCCACGACAAGCGGCAGGGGTCGTGCGGTGTTTGGTCTTCGCGCACGATGAGGGTTGGCGACGGCAACCCGCACCAGAACCCGCTCAACATCCAAGTCAGCGTAGGTTTACTTGACTCCCTACCGTACCATTGCACTCGAGGAACTTCATTCTTTGATGAACTAACTAACAACCTATCCCGCAGCATCCCATGGACTGCCAACAATCCACCTGCTCAGTCGGATACTCGATGATCACGTCCTTCACCATCGGGTGGTCGGCCGGCGCGTCGGCGGCCGGCTGGATCAGCGGCGGCTTCGCGGTCGAGCAGTCGATCGAGACGGGCCAGCAGTTCAACTGCGAGATGGGCCCCGGCAGCTACTTTGCCGTCTGGAAGAAGGTTGGGCAGACGGCCTACACGGTCCAGAACTACGACATCAACCAGTGCACCGGCTCGCGCCCCAGCGGCGGGCCGTTCGTCATGTGGTCGCCCAACGCCAACAACCGCGGCACCTGGTTCTACTGCGTCTCGGGGCGCCAGTACGTCCGCTGGCTTGGGGATCGGTGGCTCGACACCGATCCGGGTATGCCGGGTGGCCCGTGGGTGTGGGGTTAAATACGCTTTAGGGAATTGGGGATTAGGTTCCCGGCAGAGAGACGAGGTGTTGTTGGCCCTCCTTGTTCCGGTTTTCTTATTGCTGTGTTTACCGCACTTTACTCCATACTTCCTGTCGTTCTTTATTTTATGCCCGGTTCTTCCAAGATCCAACATCCTCGGATTAGTCGGACATGAGACTTTATCTTTAGTTTACTCTCGCTAGCTTAGGAGGTGTTCATATGAGATCGTTTTGTTGCCATGGAAACACTGCTTAATGGTGTTGTTGCCCCTGAAGTACCGACTGAGTGGTGGAATTTTACTGAAAAGAATCCACTGTCTCACAACTGGCTTGTTGGAAAATGGGTTAGGGCTGCAGGCGTTGCATTTTGTCTGCGTAAACATTTATAAGGGGTGATATAAGCACCCAATCTACCATGGGAAGCTGACCTTTATATAACCAAGCTGCACAAGGTCCGGCAGGTCCACGTGCGGCCGTTCATACTCGGGATCAAACGGATCCCGAACCACGCCCGCCTACCCCATTTTGACATGGTTCCTTGGGCCCCTTCCCGAACAGGTTCTTGCCGTTGCCACACAGGAACTGAGCCACCTCCCCCTCCACCCAGACTGCCCTCCCAGGCCGCCGGTAGCCGTATATATCAGCGTCGTGGAGGGCCACTCGCAGCCTCTCGTGGACCGGGCGGTCCCTCCACCCCAGATAGTCGCGCATGCCCTCCAGCAGGCCGAGCTAATGTCCGTCTTTGTCGAGGAAGCCAAGGTTGCCCAGCTCGAGGGAGCGGAGCGTGGGCGGCAGGGCCGCGAGCAGCGAGAGCAGGTCCGCGCGCGTCACCAGGAACCCCGAGAGGCCGAAGTGGTAGAGACGAGGCCAGCAGCCGACAGGGAAAACGGCGCGCAATAGCGGGATGTAGTGGGACATCCGCCCACCAAGGCTCTCGAGCTCGCTCCAGGGGCTGGTGAGCTCGAGATTGACGTCCGTGGTCAAGCTCACCCAGGTCAAGTCCGGCCCGGGCTCGCTCAAAGCACGCTTGAGAAGGGCGCTGTGGAACGAGGACCAGCCGAGGTACTCCTAGCCTACGACGGACAGCGAAAGGTCGAGACGGCGGAAGGCCGGCCGGCGGAGTAGGTGGTAGACCAGCTCTTTGTGGTCAGGGTTCGGGGCCTCAAAGATGCGGCAGTTGATGCCCGTGTTGAGTTGGTGAGCGTCAAGGTTGAGCCCCACGACGCGTTGATGGTCGGCCTGCCGGGCGAGCGCGCGCAAGACAATGCGGAGGCCGCGCCACTTGTTCCGGTGGTACTCGGTGCTGTCTTCCTCGTCGGCCCATGGTGGCATCCACACCGCGACCTCTCCCTCGCCTGTGGTCTGCCACCCGCGCGGCAGAGGGTAGTTAGAGCCGGAAGGAAAAGACCGGATAGTAAGCGGTGCCGTAGAGCGGGTGTCCGATGTTGAAGCCGTGTAGGGCGGGGGTGATGGGGATGGTGATGGTCCGAAGCGAGGGGAAGCGGACGAGCCCATAACGCAAGGCGACGATGTCACACACACCACGCTCGACACCTCCATGTACCTGACTACCTCACCGATACACCGCTCGGCAGCAAGGGCAAGGTTCGGCCGATCTCTGTCCTCGTCTCGAGACCACAATGCAGAGTTGGTCAGTGGCGACCATGTCACAGACACCTTGGCCAATTCGAGGGCAGGGGTTTTTGTGCAAGCATCCGTCCATCACTTCTATCCCCTAACCGAGGTGCCAACCTCCGCCACAACGAACGTCGATCAACCGCTGTCAGGCCTGGAGCTCTCAGGGGCATTGTTACATCCAAGATCTTCAACCACAACCTCGAAAATCCACAACCACCATCGTAGTGTTTGATCTCACGAGGGATCATGCCACCTTGGATCTTTGTATGGCACCTATCTTCACCCTCCACACCCTCCACACCCCCCGCCTCCTCCACACCCACCGCCCGCACCACCGCCGCATGCACTCGCATCAGCACCAGCCGCGCACGACGTGCTCCCGCAGCCGATGCCGCAGTTAGCCGTACAGCCAACGGCGCACGCCACCCCAGACCCGTCATCCATCGCTGTCGCAGGAGGCAGTTCCCCCCAGGGAATCCCCGCGTTGCCCAGCGTCCAGACCGTATTGTCTCTCTCCTTCACTTGGGGCCCATGCCACGGCCCAAACCCGCCGTACCCCTCCGGCACGATATGCGCCCACGGCGGCCGCGGCCGCACCACCATCTCCGCCCAGCGCAGCGCGTCGGGCCGCGCCGCGCGCTCGTCCCGCCACTCCTCGTACGCCGCCACCTGCCGCGGGCGCTCCCGCAGCGCCCACATGGCGAGGAAGTACCTCCCGCGCGGGGGGGCGTCGAAGGCGTGGCTGCAGGGTTGCGCGCGGTGGATGCCGCCGAGGCGGACGCGCTCGAGGCCGCGGTGGCGGCGGCGCAGGCCGGAGTCCGGCTGGTGCAGCCAGGCGGTGGCTTTGGCAAAGCCCGGGGTGGCGGCCATGGCGGCGGCCGTCCGGACGAGCATGGCGTTGGCTGTGAGGACGGTCAGGCGGTTGCGCATCCAAGACTGTGGGGTGGCGTGCTCGCCCGCGGCGGAGATGGAGGTGTCAGCTACGGCCGGGGCGTACAGGTTGCGGTCGCGAGTGAGGTGCAAAGAGGTGATGGACCAGGCGTCGAAGGGGAAGGCCCAGAGGTGCTTGGCGAGGTTGCAGTCGCGCCCGCAGCGGGTGGGATAGCGGTTGTAGGCTTCGGTGCAGTCCCAGGGGAAGAGGTCTTGGTACTTGTACAGCGGGCCGCCAAAGGCGCCCCAGTCGTACCAGTATTCTTGGTTGGTGTCGATGATGTCGGCGTCGGAGAGATGGCTGAAGTGGAGGCGCTGCAGGTACTCCTCGGTCAGGCCGCTGGGGACGTCGTACTTGGTCGAGATGAGGCGCCGATGGTAGCCAGGCTCTGGCGGGCAGACAAAGCTCATGAGGTACAGTGGTTTGTCGTCGGCGGCGGCCGACTCTGGGCCATTCACGAGCGGCTCGAAGAGGCCGCGGTCGATGAGAGCCTCGCAAAAGGCCTGGCAGTTGTTGCCTGTCGCGCTCCACTCCAGTTTCGTGCTCTGGTCGAGCAGCCGTGCTGTAATGCTTTGCAGGTAGACCTTGACCCTCGACCAGATCAGGGCCTTCAGCTTCTCCAGCACCGGCCCGAGAGCGTCAGCCAAAAGGGTTTGTTGGTTTGACTCATCCAACGGGAGCTGGGCCGCGGCCAGAATCTCGTCGATAATCTCGACTTCGGCATCCTGTGACAAGCTGCCAGTAAAGGGGATGCCGACGACCTGCTTCATCACCGCTTTGTACCGCTTCGGGATCTTGCCGGGTGCCATGCTCTGTTGCCACACCTTTCTTGACCGACTGCCTCCAATCGCGAGGCTGCGGCTTGGAGCCGTCCCTGTAAGCGGCGGGGAAGATTGGTCGTGGAATACGGGACGTTCCCGCAGCGTCACCCGCGCGCCGTCTTTGGTACTGAGGAATTAGAGTCTGGATTAGCCGCCGCTCGGGCATCTATCTGGCCGAGCCAGCCGGAGTTGGACGCCCAGGCGGGTAGGTAGGTAGGTAGATACGTACTGAGCTACTCCGTTCTCAATCACAAGCGGCCCGACTCGAAGCGCCATGTGCACGTTCGCAAAGGGGTGCTTGGGTGCCGGCCTGTTTGTGAAGAAGAACGGCATCTCACAATCCGCCGTTGGGTCGGTCGCCAGTACTGGGGGCTTCAGGGTTAGGTGGATGTCTCTCGGCTTGGCTGGCCACCGGGCCTTTTCCAGCTCCTCGAGCTTTGTCGAGAGCGCTGCGGCCTTGGCCGGATCCTCAGTGCCCACGGCTGACTGTGCCAGCCCTGTGTACTTGGCGAGAGAAATGATTGTGTTAAGATCACACTCCTCTTCGTGGTCCGCACGCTGAGCGAGTGCCTCATCCAGGACACAATGCTTGTACGATTTCACGAACGATTGGTTGCCGTAATATGTCGAGTGATAGCAGTCTTCGCAGACAACGGCTGGAAGGTCCTTGGCCGTCGAAACGAACATGCTGCCCTGGATAACCCTGTGGCATTGCTCTTGGGCACAACGCAGGGACTTGAGTCTCGGGAGCCCGGACTCGTCAGGCTGAGCCACGGCAACTAAAAGACACCATGTGTCAGTACCCGGGAACAACGCACAGATCCTTCGGGCCACCAAGACAGCCGCTCTTCACTTACGCTGGGGCACTGCAAGTCTCTTGGGCCCGGAACCAAGGTGCTTGTCTGGCGGCGGCGGTCGGCGTTCGATCAACTTTTCAATATCCAGAAATCCTAATTAAATGCCGTTCAAGGGTGTTAGTCTCCCTTCGCTCGCTCTCTGTTCTCCAAGGAGAGGGTCTCCCACCTGTAGCTTGCAACAGAACTAAAACTCGTTGCCGAAGGCCGTGCAATCTTGGCCGCCCTGGTTGAGGTGCACAATCAATTAGTTCGTCGGCTGTTTCTCACCCTTCCCCTCCCTTAGTTGGAGGGTACTCACTCTCAAGCGCGCTCCTGACGCCTGATCGGAGCTTGGAGCTGACGTAGTCTGCATGCCTATTTTTGACAACCTCCCCAAGGGTAGACGGGTACTTGGGCGTTGCGACGCCTCCACGCCCCCTCCACGCGCCTGGGTGGAATTAGCATCTGGAGCAAAACACAAACGGATCCGGGGGCTCATGGGTGGGCAATCGCACTATATCGGAGAGCAAATTCTCTGGGAACCTCGGCGACCTGGTTGATGAATGTGTCGAACCCGTGAATGAAATCATCTTCCTCGTCTGACACGGAGACGTCGGACAGCTCGGGCTTCTGCCATGTCTTGAGAGTCCAGATGATGTTCTCGAGCTCTCCTCTCACGCCGTCCCAGTACAACTTTTCAAGCTCGGGAAACAAGGCAGCCTCACCGGGCCCAAGCGGTGTCCAAGAAGCCTCTGTTGCTGCTGTGATGTGCCGCTCCGAAAAAAGTCGAACTGGAAGGCGGATGCCACTGAGTCGAGCCATGTTGAGTCCGTTTCGACGTGGGCTTGCCATTTCGGTTTGTGTCTGCCACGCTCGGGGAAGCATCGACTGATAACAGGGAGACTGGGATAACACACGTGGTGAGTGTTTGTGCTTTCATTTGTGCTTTCTCCCAACGCAGGGTCGCACTGCCACCAACCAACAACACTTCCGCCCCGCGCTTGACTCGCATGGTCAGGACTGCGAACGTACCTTGCCAAAGTCGGTTGGGCAGGCTCGCTTACTGTCATGCATGGGGGCACAGACTCCGCCAGGGAGAATCAGCCACAGCCCCGAGTGTCACAACGGGCTAATATTCCGCCGGCATCGTGAGCAGCATGTTCATATCTCAACTTTCCCGGCAACAACACCTCGCTGTTCTCTCTAACTCAAAAGTCAAATCTGATGGGTATCACTCTCTACCCCCTCTGATTTGCCACTGCACGACTTGCTGGAGCGGACTCGTTACGGCAGCCGGCACCATGTCGCATCTCGTGCCCCGTCATCTGAATGACCTGCACGCGAGCATAGCGGACAACAGTGACTTGATATACCCACACACTGCCTCGGCCTTGCACCCCAAGGCCGCCACGGCCGAGGCACAAGACAAGGTCCCGGACCCGACGCTCTTTGCTTCTCTCACGCAACCGACTCGGGGGGATTCAGACCTCCCCACCGTGGGGGAGTGCGCCGTCCACCTGGAGTTGCTCGAAGTCTTCCACAAGCTGCGCATAAACGTCATCCGAAGCAGTGCCCTGGACACGACCTTTGGCGTCAGGATTGAGAAGAGAGCGGTGTTCCAACGAGGGTGGGACGATGCGAAGCGCGACTATGTCATGAAGCCCGGGCACCTGAAGGACGAGACATGGGGGAGTCGGAGACGGCAGAAGTGGTCGTATTTTCTTGAGATCGCAGTGGGCCGGTTCAGGGTGTGGATTGGCAAGATGGATTGGTTTCTGAAAGCATTAGGACTTGAAGACCGGACGAGGTTGCCGTATCTTCCTCCTCTCGGTAAGTATAGCCCTGGGTGCGGACCAAAGCAGCTCGGCTGACTGGCTGCATCGAGATGTCCTCATGGTCTGGCACGCCTTTCTCCTCAATCCTCGCGACTACGACCAGGCCTGCCGGCGCGACAGCCTTACCTACGTCGCCGCGCTCCGATTTCCATGGGAAGCGGTGCACGCGGCCATCAACCGTCGGGACTGGAAATACACGCAGCCCAAAGCTTCGGCAGACTGGACTCAGGAGCGTGCCAACATGGAGCCGGATCTTTTTCAATTTCTCGGCTGGGCAGGTAAGCCTTCCAACGGCCTCTCGGCCGCTCTCGCCCGCTACGGCGTCCAGCCCAAGGCGCCAATCTTCTCCCTCGACGAGGCCCTCGACACGCAGGGCCTGAACAGCCGCGACGCCGCCTTCCTCGCCATGCTCCGGCAAGGCGAGCTCGACAAGGAGGCCAACGGGCTGCTCGTCGCCAACGTGCAGCGGCAGGCGGCCTTCGTCGACAAGATGCACGCGCAGCTCTGGATCCGCAGCCCCGCCCTCGAGGGGACGCTACGCCGGGCGGGCGACCGGTACGACAAGTTCCTGCGGCTGTTCAAGCTGTGCCCGGGCCAGAGGCTGGTGCCGACGCTGGACATCGACCTGGTCTGGCACACGCACCAGTGCTCGGCGGCGGCGTACCGCGCGTCGGTCGAGCAGCGCACGGGCGTCTTCCTCAACCATGACGACAAGCTCGGGCAGCCGGTGCTGAAAGTCGAGCTAGAGAGGACCAGGCGGCCGTTTTTCGTGCACTTTGGGGAGGACTACGAGAAGTGTTTCTGCTGGGAGTGCGAGATGATTGCGTCGGTTCTGGAGGACGACGACGCCAATGGGCAGCAAGAGAGCCTGAGCACGCTGACGGAGAGGGTGAGAGTAAATGTCGAGTATCACCGCTGTGTTGAGATTCTGAGGCGGTGGCGGTGGTGGGACAAAGACGAAGAGCCACCGCAGCAGTTGGTTGGGTGCATTATAGGTGGGCACTGGAAACTGGGTGGACGACGATGGAAGTAAGGTATTGGGAAGTACTTCAGGTTGCTAGCTGTCTCTAGCTCTAATACTAAGCCCCCTTTTAACTACCTCTCCTAGCCCTCCTGCTCTGTAGCTACTTTAGCTACCTTAGTTCTGTAGCCTGGGGACAATCGGGGTATGGGGTTGTGGCCGGGTCCACCCGGCCGGCTGCCTCAGGCACTCAGGCACCCACACACGCGCCTGCCATCGCGCAGGCTTTTCCCTGGTCAACCACAGTTAGCCAGAGACATACAGTCGCTTGCAAACCCGGTTTCACCCCGAATGCCTGGAGGAACTTTAAAGTTACGGAAGGTTCCTCATCGCTGGCTGTGCCTGGAGTGCCTGGAGGAACTAAGAAAGTGATCCGGCAGGTGTCCTGGTTCTGAAGGTGTCCGATTACGTTAGTGGCCGCCCCCGCATCTGGGAGCACCGCTTCGTTAACCCCGCAATCGACACTTCGCTTGACAACTATCCATCTCAGATCTTGACGCCACGGAGGCGGTAGGATCTGCAACGAGCATCATCGCGGTGATCGAGCTGTCCGCGAAGGTCGCATCTCTTTGCTTCCAGTACTCCTCCGCTGTCAGGAATGCCAGGCCTGATGTCGAAAGACTGCAAGCAGAACTTGAGGGGTTGAAAACGACCCCGGAGGGCGCGCAGCGGCTCCTTGAAAGCCCGAACGGCAAGAGGCTTCAAACCTCGCAAGGCTTACGGAATGGACTCATCGGCTGTTCTTCCCAGTTGACGGAACTACAATCGAGGCTGGAGAAGAAACTCAATCCTGGATCCGCGCGTAAGGCGATGAGCTGGATCGGGTTTCGCGCTCGCAAGTGGCCCTTTGTCATGAACTGACCATTTGCAGCGGCCAGGCGGCTGCAGGTAGCCGCCATCCAATCATTCAGGGGAAAGGCTACAGTCGGCCCGCAAGGGGCTATGGCCAACCGAAGGACGACCCAGTCGGTGGTCGCAGCGGTCGAGCTGCGACCACGGCGATTCAGTACAAAGGTACTTCCCCAGGAAGAGGGAATCATCATGTATATAGCTAGCTAGTCAGTCGCTCGTTGAGGGAGTCTGGGACTTCCTCAGGAAAGAGAGTAAGTACCTGATACGGGATGATGACCCCGTCGACCGGTTTTTAACGCGCCATCTCCTGCACTGGCTCGAAGCGCTGGGTCTTCTGGGATTGGTCTCAGAGAGCATCAGCATGGTGGACGACTTGCTGGGCTTGCTTGATGTAGGTTACTGCTTTGGCTATTCTCTTGGATAATGTACTGACTTGTTTTTTTATAGCGAGAAGGAAGCGATAAGGTCTCGGGGTTTCTTTTGGATACTAGGCGGGTCATTCGAAGTCATTGCTCTATTATCGACATCTCGCCTCTTCAGGTCTATCATTCAGCCATCGTCTTTACGCCAACGCAGAGCGTCGTCCGAAGTACATTCCAAGATCAATTTCCCGCCTGGCTTACTTTGATGGATTACGAATCCTGTCAATAGCGCCAAGTCTGCCTGGAACATGTCCCCGACTAACCAAAGCGGGCTGTTGCCAATTTGCCATGGCTTTCCGGATCCTCGGCATCAGTTCTGAACCATCCAATGCGTCCGTCCCCTCCCACCTTCTCGAACCCCACGCGCTACGACGAAACGAGCCTCGGAAAAACGCAGCGGCTGCCCGGCGACCTGCCCAATCCTCAAAAATGGCAGCACTCGCTCGACCAGGAATCTATGCCTGCATAGATGCGCGTCGAGGAACTTGAACAACTTGAACTTGGCCCGGCGTCTGACCTTTGCAACAACGAGCATCAGATACGACATGTCGCGCAGAGCGTGGCCGAACCCCGACGGGCCAACCGGCCGGCCAATTGGCATTGTCAACCCCATCAACGCACCCGAGACGGGGACCGAGATTTGGGTCCAAGAGACGCCACTGCCGCTTGTGACGCTGAGCAGGTTCGTCGAGTTCCTCGGGAACCACAGACTGCCCAATGGCCGGACGACCACAATCCCCACGCTCTCCTCGGACGAGTTTGGCAAGTTCATGAGGCCGTACAATGACTGGGCTCCGGCGCCCTACAACAACAACCGCATCCGCAGCGATTCGGCCATGAACCGGTTCAGCGTGTCCTTCACCGGCTTGGAGGAAATGTTTGATTTTCAAGCCCTGCTCTCTGGCCGCGGCCCGCAAACAATCGACTTTGAGCTCGAGATCTGCAGGCAGCGGCTGTGGACGGGCATGGTGCCCCTTTCCGACCACCGCTGGGCCGAGAAGAAGCTCGACGCGCCTGAAAACATCGACCTGGCCGTTGAACACATCCTCAAGACCGCCGACATGATCTACTTCAGCCTGCCCGACACCTCCCGCAGGATGCGCCAGGCCTACAACAAGGCCTACGACACTTTCGCCCACTTCGACACCGTCCTGGACGCCTACTACGCCCGCGCCACCCCCAGCACCCCGCGCCCATCCCCCGTCGCCCGCCTCGCCGACCTCTGGGCCGAGTTCTTCTTCTCCCACATCCACTTCGTCACCAACCGCGTGCACACCTGGGCCGCGTCCCACGTCGACCGCCTCGCCGATGGCCTAGCCACCCGGCTGGAAGCCGCTCCGACCGTCCCCCGCGCAACGAGCATGAGCCCCCAGCAGGAAGTCCTCTTCACCCAGTACCAGAACCTCGCGCACATCATCCGCCGCGTCGACGAGACCGTCCTCTTCCCGCTCGTCGGCTTCAAAAACACCCTCCCGCACTGGCGCCACGCCGCGTCCCCGCCCATCGTCGACTGGCCCGCGTATATCCGCAGCCACGGTGCGACCCCTCTTCAGGGGAACTATCCCGCCGATGTGCTGCAGCGCAACGAAGTGTACCACCAGCGTGTGGCGAACCTCGTGCGCGAGAAGATAACGCGGCATCGGGGCGCCGGCGCCGGCCCCGCGCGGGGGAATGTCGGCGCGTTTTCTAACGAGGAGGTGGCTGCGCCCATCAGGGGGGTCAGGGCGGCGTACGCGCAGGGGCGGAGGGAGCTGCGCGGGGAGGCGGAGGCGGTGGTGGAGGAGCTGTGGGTGGCGGCGCTGAGGCAGTCGCTGGAGAGGCCCGAGGACGGGGGCGCGGCCCGCCCGCCGAGGTATTATGCCAAGTGGGGGTTCCTGGGGTATCGGGTGTGGCATGGCCACTCGGACGAAGAGTGGGCGGCGTTTGTGCGGAAGTTTGAGACGGATGTGCGCAACTGGGGCGCGGGCGTCGCAGGGGTGGAGGGGGTGAAGGGGAAGATGGAGATCAGGTGGGTGGATGGGAGGGAGCTTGGGATTGCGGAAGGGGATGTGGAGGGCGCAAGAAAGCACTTTAAGGGACTGCACGAGAACGACGAGGCGGGCCTGGAGGGGCTGAACGCGCCCGCGTTTCTTGTGGCGGACAAGAGTTCCATTGACTCGTATCTCCACGACGTTGAGCTGCCTGCGCAGAGCTTCATTGACAAGGCAGACGCGAGCCCGTTCATCCTGGTCGGAGCGAAAGATGCCGTTGAGGCAGACCGTGGGAATTCGGCGGGCTTTGATGGGACAGTGAGGGTCCTGGGGTCGGTGTTGCTGGACGACGTTTGGCCGTGCCTGCGGTGGAGGCATGTCCAGGTGAAGGACATGTGGAATTTGGCGGCACTGCACCCGTCTGGCGTGTACGTCGGGTCGGTGGTGCAGAGTCAGATTCAGGGCTGGTCTCAGCTTCGGGGGGTCAAGAATGAGCTGTGGAAGAAGGCGGATGAATGGCGGCGTCAGGGGAGGCTGACATAGACACAGGGTGGCTTCAAGTTGTAGATGAGATGGTATTTTATGGAACGTGGAGCGAATATCACTCACAGTGGAAATCTCCCCACCGTCGTCAAGCTCGAGGGCCACGAAAACTTCAGTCAGTGGAAGGAACGTCTCCGCAGTCACTGTAGCGTCAACCACCTCACCAAGTTCATCGACCACACAGCCAAGGCTCCCAAGGCCCCTGCCTCCCGCCGGAAGATTGCGAGATACCACCGCAAGCGGGCCATCGCCTACGCAATCATCCTCGAGTCGGTTGAGCCCATCATAGACGTGCTCAAGTGCCACGGCTGGGTCGATGGCAAGGACGACCCGCAGGGCCTCTACGACCTGACGCTCGAGACGGTGGCCCTTTTTCAGGATCGCGCAATCAAGAAGGGCTGGCGCATGAACCTTCGTTCGACCCTGGCGCTGATGGAGAGGCTGTTTCCGGACCCGGACGCAGATGCCGATTTCGGTAGGGACTTCTACGCCGCCACAGCCAGGCTGATCGAGACTGGCACGGTCCTCTCGCCGAAGGAGGTCAACGGCCTACCTACACGACTGGACCTTCCCCCCTGACCCCGACTACCCGGTTTTGAGCCCTGGACCGGCTTGGCCCGTCAGCCGTTAATTCGTACTAAAAGATGGCTGATAGCCAACGCCCCAGATTAGGGCATCGTGGACTGGCGGATCGATGATTTTGGGGGAGGACGGAAGCGGAGGACACCGAGACCGGGCGAATGGTTGAGAAAGGACGAATTCCATGGGAAGGAACAAAGACGGGCGGGGTTGCTTCAGCCGTTGACAGGCAAATCAAATCATCAGCTTTACCCTTCAACCTCCCCACTGTGAATCTGACATGCACGTATGCCCACGCCAATCCATTGACTGCTTGACTGACAAGAGGTATCTAATCTATACAAACGAAGCGAAGCGCCCCCCGGCCCCTTTCCAACAGGGGCCGAGGCAAGGCAGAGGAATATACACGTCCCATCCCACGGACAGGAACCAACCAACCCAACACCAGCCATGCATCACCAAACGCCATGGCGCCTCAAAAAAAAAAAAGCGGTTGATCCAGAACCAACCGCTGCCGTCCCCAGGGACAGCACAGAAATACAAAATCCGCTCAGAGGTGCTTCTTAGCAGCAGCAGCGCGCGCAGCCCTCCTGCGGCGGCGGCCACCGCCGCACTTGCCCTTGCCCTTGCCGGTCGGGCGGGGCTTGGTCGCCGACCCGGTGACGGTCACCAGTGTGGTCGGGGCGGCGGTCGTCGCGGGGGTGGTGACGACGGGGGCGGCCGAGGCCGAGGTGGTCACGGCGGCGGGAGGGGCAGAGGTGGCGGTGGGAGTCTCAGACTCGCCGGGGATGAGGGTCGGGCCGGCGATCACGGGGGCGGAGGTGGTGGTGGCGGGGGTAGGGGTCTTGGTGGCGGGGGAGGAGCCGGCGCCGGACCAGACGGCGGGGCCGGGGATGGAGTACGAGGTGAAGGGGGCGTAGATGTTGAAGACGATGCCCGGGTCGGCGTAGGTGTAGCCCGTGTTGAAGTTGAAGTCCTGGTCGGGGACGGCGGAGCCGGCGCCGGTGACCTCGAACTGGACGCACGAGGGGTAGAACTGGGCGCCGCGGGCGGGGTTGGCGTTGAAGGCCGTGTCGGACTCGTGGTGGGCAATGATCTCCTGGCGGATGATGTACCGGCCGGCGGCGAGGGTGGCGGGGAGGACAAAGTCCTGCTTGCCCTTGTTGGTAATGAGCTTGTCGACGGCCCACTTCTTGGTCGACGCGTCGTAACCGTCCTCGGCGATCTTGGTCCAGATGGACGAAGCCCCGTTGGTCTCGGTGTACTGCGCGATGTAGGTGATGATGGGCCCGTGGTGCGACTCGGCGATGATGTCGTCGCTGCGCGAGTCGTGGTACCACTCGAACGTGAGCTTGTCGCCCGCCGCCGCCTTGACGAACGACCCGACCGCCTTGCCGCCGTTGACGTTGCACGCCAGGTCGGGGCTCGCGAGGTCCTTGACGGGGCTATTGTTGGGCGGGCTGCGGATGTAGGCGTTCCTGCCGTCGCCCTGGTCCACGCCGTTGACCCAGACACCGTACATGTGGGCATGGGCAGAGGCGCCGCTGGCGAAGGCCAGGGCAAGGGTTGCCGCGCTGAGATACATGGTTGTTTTTAAAAGGATGAAGAAACTGGCTTGTTCAGGGGTTTTTGTTGTTGTTGTTGTTGTTGTTGTTGTTGTTGTTGTTGACTCGGGGGTCAGGTTCAGGGGCTGGAAAGCAGCAAGGAAGGACAAGAATCGAAGTAGAGCTTGAAAAGGAGTGTCAAGATCTCAAAGAACGGCAACGACTGATTGCGGCCGGCAAGAAAGGAATGCAATGGTTGGAAGAAAAGAGAGACTGGTGTCAACAAAACGGTGCTGCAGTGCCCTGCTGACTGGCTCAGGAAGAGGATATGTGGCGTGTGAGGCGGACAGCGGCGCCTTATAACCAGACCGCATCTCCACGATGGATGGGCCCATCCATCACTTCCCGAGCAATCCGTACCGGGGTTCTTGGATGCCAGCTAGGAATGATGCCATGGTCTTCAACGCTCTCACCGCACGCAAGGTCCAGGGTCAGCTCAGGGGGCCCAGGGGGTGGGGGGCGCGAGTTGGCGCTTGCGGCTCAGTCTTCCAGATCTGGCCGGCGGAACCAGCATTCCATCCACGATGGGATGATTCGATTGGCGCGATGGCGGCGGGCAGCGAGTTTGCCAACAGCGCGGCACCGCTGGGTGTGTTTCACCAGCAGGGGTTGTGATTGCGAGGGGATCTGCGGATCCGCCGCCCAGGATTCCCACCGCTGTGGTTGAGGCTCGGACCCCTGACGACGACGGCGGGCAGCCCCGCGCGTTGAAACTGCCAAGCACGCAGTTGGGCGCTCGCTCATTAGCGAGGGCAGCCAAAAACCCTCCCCTTCATCTCGAGTCGCATACCAGAACCGCAGACTGGGCGGCACGTCATGCCGTAGCTAGTGTGATTCAGGTGGCAGGGGCATCCAGTCCACCACCGCCGCTTGATCTCGGTACTTTTTCTTCTGTTCTTCTCGTCTGCTCCTCCTCGTGGGGGTCATTTCATCTGAGTTCTGGCCCTGCCAAGCCGGTAAGCTACATGCCCCTGGCCGGGGTCCGCTGCCCACTTGCATCCCCGGCCGGTGGGAATGTTCTGGAGAAGCGCCCGGAATGTTCGGAGGCCAATGACAACGGCTGGTGGCTCGAGAAGTCTGTAATGGAGGGGACAACTGCATCTCGGTTGAGCCGGAGGCGCGTCTGTTGCATGACCAGGGGAAAGAAGGGGGTGACCGCGGAGCTGAGTGCTCAGTACAGATTAAGTTGTTGAGGATTCTTTTCACAGGCGGGCATGTGTGGGCAGCAACTGGACTCTCGAAGGGTGCCCGTCCATGGGTCAGGTTGCAGAGCTGAGCCTGGAGGAGATCGGGAATGTATTGGATTGGGCAGTTGTTTGCCGCCGCTGTCTAATTATCCCCGTAGGTACTCCGTAGATTCCTTATCCCCAAAGGTTTGGGTTCGAGGCCAGAGCTCCTCTTGCTGCTTCCAAACTCTGTCATGGTTTAACAACCCCTTTTGAAGACGGACGTGACCGTTGTGACCGTGAGCGTTCCACGGCAGGTGATCTCTGGTACCTGTCGACAAGCTCCCGCTCTGATTTAGCTCGTCCGGCCGGCACTCAGCCCTAGCGCACTGTCGATGTGCCCGCCCGGCATGTGGTAAGACGGATGAATGCCTGCATCGCTTCTCTTGCCCTTAACGCTCGACTTTCTCTGAAAAAGGGCAAGCCGCCTGGACAGTGGGCCCCCTAGATGGTTTGGACCGCAACAATTGGTCGCAATTACATGACGTAGCATCAACGCTGTTCTGCGGTCTCTCGAAAATCTTCTCAGATCTCCTCCCACCAGCCGCCCCTGTTCTCTCATCTCCAGGCTCTCCCTCCCCCTGCCTCCAACCGCTGACCTGCTGGCAGTCTGCCAACGCTCGGCATCGTTATCCATTCATTATTATTATTTGCTCGGCACCTTGGCATAGCTAGTTGCATAGGTAGTCCTGGCCACGATGAGCGCGACCTCGCCTGCGACCTCGCCGGCGAGTACGGCCTCGAGCACGAGCGGGCCTGAATACCCTGGCTGGGGTTTGGAGCTGCGCTGGCCCGAGTGGTACAATGATGATCAGCAGTTCATTTATCCGATCGGAGTTAGCAATGAGTCCGAAGAGTCCGTGGTGAAAAAGATCTCCGTCCGTGAGGCGGCCATGATGATGGCCATGGAGGAACTCACCGACAAGCCCGACTGGCACATCAAGGTCTTTGACGATGAGATCGCCAGTCGTTGGCATCGAGAATTCACAACGTCCGACGACCGGGTCCTGTGGGAGCGCCTCGACGGCCACAAGAGGGACCCCTGCCCAGCGGACATCCTGGACGCCACGTCTGCGGACCACGTATGTCGTCGTCGTTCTCCATCCCGGTTATTGCCCATGTGCTTAACCATGCTCCAGTGCATCGCCGAACTCCGTCACAAGGCCAAGTACTTTGAGAAAAGCGGCATCATCTGCACGCTCAACCACGATTTCGCCATCGCCAAGTCGGACACCATTGTCCCGGGGGAGCTTGCCACGGGGCTTCGGGATGCCTTTGCGCGACTGGTCGCCAGCGAACCCCGGCCGGACTGGCACCCGTGGACGAACGAGACGGTGCGGGACCTGGTTCACCCGTCCATGTACCCGCTCGTGTACGGCCGCTCGCTCTGCCTCCCGGACGAGGTTGTCGGGGTGGACGACGCCATCGACAAGTGGGCGGGCAAGGGTGAGGTGATTCCCCGGCGGCCCGAGTGGGGGGACGAGCCGCAGGGTAAGGCCCTTCGCCGGAGACGCATCGAAGAGATCTACTGGTCGACCATGTACCAGTGGCTGCCGGCGAACGTAAGCTTCACCCCCGAAGGCGGCGTGCGCTTCACCAGCTACGTCAACAACCTGCACCCCACAAAACACCGCGACGTGTACACGGTCCTCGAGAAGCTGATAGAGATCGCCGTGCCAATGTGGGACCATTGTCTGTCGCGCTACTCGAGGGTGGGACATGAGTCTGGACCTTGGCTGCCATCAGACCGCGTCACCATGCCCTCGGTGGACCACGTGTATGTACACCTGGTTGTGTAGTCATGAATCAACCCAGACCACGGCCAGCTAACAGACAACGTAGAGGTGAGAACGAGGACAGTTGGCATCCAAAGTCAGCCGGGGACATGCGCCAGATGGAGGCGAAGGCCGCTGCAGAAATGGAGGCCGAGGAGGCAACAAAGGCAGCCGGACTCGCAGAGATGGCGGCACAGGGCGAGGATAAGCCCAACAGCACCGAAGGGGTGGGGCAGAGCAAGGGGAAGGACGAGGACATGAACGAGGGCAAGGACAATGACGAAGAGGACGAAGAGGACGAGGAGAGCATCGAATGGGCCTCTGAAGGGAGCGAGACAGAGACAGAGGCGGGGGAACGCTGGAAAGAGACTCGCCGCGCCGTTCTCCCGCCGGCGAAGGTGTTCAGTTCTGCCAACTACTGTGCCGACGAGGGCTCGACCCTCCGCGCGCTCTTCCATGACAGGGGCCTGCAAGTCATCGTCAAGCTCGCGTCCATCGAGCTGACCCCGGACAAGCCGCGCTTTGACGGGGGCAACTGGCACGTCGAGGGGCAGATGAACGAGCGCATCGTCGGGACCTGCCTGTACTACCTCGACTCAGAGAACATCACCGAGACGTCCCTGGCCTTCCGCGCCTCTACGCGCGAGGACGAAAACGAGCACGCGTTAGCCTGGGAGGACGACACATCCTGGATGGAGCAGGCCTACGGAGTCAGGCTTCGCGGCGGATCCCGCGTGCAACACTACGGCACTGTCAAGACCCCGCAGGGCCGCCTGCTCGCCTTCCCCAACGTCTTCCACCACCGCGTCTCCCCCTTCGAGCTGGCCGACCCCGCCAAACCCGGCCACCGCCGCTTCGTCGCGCTCTGGCTGGTCGACCCCTACACGCGCATCATCAGCACGGCCAACGTGCCCCCGCAGCAGGCCGAGTGGTACGCCGAGCGGGCGTTTGGGGAGTCGGCGGCGGCGGCCAACGACCTCGTGGCGCGGCTGCCGAGCGAGCTGGTCCAGATGATTGCGGAGCGGGGGATTGGCCCGGCCGAGCTGGCGGGCGCGCTAGCGGAGGGCAAGGCGGGCGAGGCGAAGCTGCCCCCCGAGCTGTTGGGGATGGTGCGGCGGGCGCTGGGGGAGTGGAGGTTGATGACGCGCGAAGAGGCTCAGAGGCACCGCGAGAATCTGATGGATGAGCGCTCGAAATTTGTACAAGAGTCGAACGACACATGGAATTGGTCGATGACGTATAGCTTCTGCGAGCACTGAGGGCGGGAAGGGGGGAAGGCGGGGGCTGTATAGACTGGGCGAGCCGTCTTTGGATCCAGCATAGGGAGGGATGGGTGGTGGTGCGGGTTTCATGCAGGGGGGAGCTGGAGGGTGTCGTGGTAAATAGGTATGTAATTTTTCCGTCGCTGCAGTGCCTCGGGTCAGCGGCTCAGCCGCAGCATCGAGTCCCCTGAAACGCACCCTTGGATGGGCCTCCCTTCGACAAGGGCATAACCTTGTTAAAAAAAATGCGAGCTGATCTGGAGGTGAGGTATAGGGCATCCTCTTCACTCATACCGCCGGCAGGAAACCTGACTTTCAGGAATGTTTGGACGATCCCCTGGTACAGTTCTTGACCAGATCCAGACCTATGCTCTTGTGGCATTGGGGCTATCCCCGGAAGAATGCCCCTTGACATATCCACATACAAAGCCATTGGTGGACATTTAACCCCCTGCCGCCGTGGAAACATCCGTGTTTCCTACCACGTGGGCTGGTGCTACGTCGGGCATGTACGTACCTCGTCGACCATCAAGGGAAAACAGCGGCAAGGGGAATTGTGATTGGAGCGGTTCCTGGGAGAACGAGTCCGGGCCCTGGGCCGATTTTCTCCGGGGGCCATGTTGAGGCGACGTTTCCTGGTCTGTGAGATCATGGGATGGCGAGACTACATCTGTACAGCACAGATAATAACCCCCAAGGCCTTGGCATGTCTCGGCGCTGTACGCTGGGTCGATCATGGGACATCGATTCCTTGTTCTGAACCATGCTGGGATCTCTCCGCCTTGCCCTCGTGGCGTTCGCCGCAGCCTCGCTGGCCAGCTCATGTACCCCTCGCGCCACCAAGACTTGCTCCGGCCCGTGGGCACGAGCCTCCCCGGCAAAAGGTGCGGTGGTGGTGGACAACAGCGCAAGCCCCTACCCCGGATCTCACTCCACTGTGCAAGGCGGCGTTGATGAGCTCAGCAAGACGGCTACTGCCCCGCAGACACTCTTTATCTTCCCGGGCACCTATGTTGAGCAGGTCTACATCCCACACCTGGCGTCCAACTTGACCGTCCAGGGGTACACCTGCGATGCCCGGGGCTACGAGGACAACAAGGCAACCATCACGTACAACCTTGCCCTGATCAACACCACGAGTGACGACAAAACGGCCACTCTCCGCCAGTGGAACCCCTCAACCAAGGTCTACAACCTCAATGTCGTCAACACCTTTGGCCACATCCCGCAGAACGGCCAGAACCTGGCCGTCTCAGCGGCCACCACAAACCAGGGGTACTACGGGTGCCAACTGATTGGGTATCAGGACACCCTGCTTGCCGAAACCGGTAAGTCATGGTTGCGTTCAGTGTCTGGGCATCGAATGGATCTGTGCTTGGCTGCCCCCTTTCCCCTGCCGAATCCAGGATAATAGGCTGACCCCATCTCAACTCAGGTCGCCAGTTGTACGCCAAAACACTCATCGTTGGCGCTGTTGACTTCATCTTTGGCCAGACGGCCCTGGCATGGCTCGAGGGCGTCGACATCCGCACCATCGCCACGGGGAGCATCACCGCCTCGGGCCGCAGCAGCGAAACGAATCCCTCCTGGTATGTCATCAGCCGGTCCAACGTCTCGGGAATCAACGACACGATCGCCGCTGGTACCAACTATCTGGGGCGGCCATGGCGCTCGTTCGCTCGTGTCGTCTTTCAGCAGACGTATCTCGGCAAGATCATCGCCCCGGCGGGATGGAGGCAGTGGTCGGCGACAACGGCCAACACTGAAAACGTCACATTTGCCGAGTACGAGAATTATGGCCCCGGATCAGCACAAAGCGAGGGACCACGGGCCAACTTCAGTACGCAGCTAGCTGCGCCCATTTCGATCAAGTCGATCCTCGGCAACGACTTTAAGGATGAATGGTGGGTTGACACCAGCTATCTCGACCCGAGTGATCTGAAGGACCATGGCTCTCAGACACGCTCTTCGTCAACGTTGACCTCGGCATCTACGGTTATCTCCAGGTCTTCTTCCACCGCACCGTCAATAACCACAGCAACCTCGAGTAGCATCTCCACCGTCAGCTCTTCAACGAAGACTACCGGGGTCACATCATCCCCGAGCTCCTCAGCCTCAGGTTCTCCCTGCGTCTGCACCGCCTACTCCGAAATCTCAGCAGCTGTCGCTTCCTGCACCGACATCGTGCTGTCCAACATCGCCGCCCCTGACGGAGCAGCCATCGACCTCTCCAAGCTCAAGGCCGGTACTACCGTGACATTCGACGGACGTACAACCTTTGGCTTCACCAACTCATCCACTTTTAACCCCATGACCATCAGCGGCCAGAGCATCACCGTGACCGCCAACCCCGGGGCCATCATCGACGGCAACGGCCAAGTTTACTGGGACGGTTTGGGTTCCAACGGGGGCGTGCCGAAGCCAGACCACTTCATCGTGGTGAAAAGGGTCACAGGCAACTCGGTCATCAAGAACCTCTACATCCAAAACTGGCCAGTCCATCTTTTTACCATCTCGAGTTGCTCCGACGTCATATTCGAGGACCTGATCCTGAACAACACGGCGGGCGATGCTCCCAACAGCGCCAGCAAGGGCAAGGCCGCTGCACACAACTCGGACGGTTTCGATGTCAGCTCGTCGAGCAACATCGTGATCCGCCGCAGCCGCGTGATCAACCAGGACGACTGCGTGGCCATCACGAGCGGCAATAACATGACTGTCTCCGACATGGAGTGTTATGGCGGCCATGGGTTGTCGATTGGGTCTGTGGGGTTGAAGTCGAACAACAATGTTACCAACATTCTGGTACAGACCCCCTTCAATACTGCCCCTTCAATACTGCCCCTTCAATACTGCCCCCTCAATGTTTACTAATCTCCTTCGCCAGTTCACCAACTCCTCCGTCCTCGCCTCCGAAAACGGCTGTCGGATCAAAACCAACTTTAACGCCACTGGCTTCGTTGCCAACATCACTTACTCCAACATCGCTCTGCAGGGCATCACGGCCTACGGCATCGATGTGCAGCAGGACTACCTCAACGGCGGGCCGACGGGCAATCCATCCAACGGCGTGCTGATCCAGCATCTGTTGTTTCAGAACGTGACGGGTACGGCGACGGCCAAGGCAAGGGATTATTATGTTTTGTGTGGGGAGGGGTCGTGCAACGGGTTGGAGTTTGTGGACGTCAATATCACCGGGGGTGGGGTGAAGAGTGCGTGTAATTATCCGGCGAGCGGGTGTCCGAGTTGAGTATGCTCAGGGTGTCATTTCGGGGGGCCGCGGAGTGAGAAATGTCAGCCTGGATGTTGTCCACCTGTAGCCCCTATCGTCAAACTCTATTGCCGCTGCTTCCTATTAATTACTTCTCGGGCTCGATGAAGACAGATACTTTCCTCTCCAAACCTGTTTGACTGTCCAGGACCTCTTAAACAAACCAAAGCTCCTGCGCCCCCGCCAACGTGGCCAGTGTCTCCTCTCCATGCCACAATTTCACCGACAGCGGCATCATCTCAGCATCCATCATCCCCTGGATGTACGCCTCGCCTACCACGTTCCAATACTCCTGAATACCCACTGTCCTCGCTTTCCGTGCAATCACGGGCTTTCCGTGGCCGACAATACTGATCACCGCGTCGCCCGGGCGGGTGTAAGCTGGTGCGAGGCCGATGTGGCCTGAGGTTGTGACGATGAGGCGGCGGAGTTTGGTGCGGGATTCCATTGCTTGGCGGGCGGCAGCGGTTGAGAGTTTGGTTAGTGGCGGCAGGGGTGGGGAGGGTGAAGTTGTGGAGGGTGAAAAGTGGGTGAAGTAGCTGGATAGGGGGCGGCCGTGGAGGAGGAGGTTGGCGTTGGAGTTGAGGAAGTGCCAGGTGCGGTAGAAGGTGGATGTTTTGGGTGGTTCGTCGACTTCGGCGGTCAGTGGGTAAACTTGGGGACAGAAAGGGGGAGGAGACGTACTTGGGAAGGCAGAGTAGAGACACTTGAAGGAGGCTGGTGCTTCCGTGCCGTTCATGTCACAGCCCCCGACGAGGACCTTGTAGAGAGTTGCTTCCACAGCTTCGGTGTTTGAGTGGAAAGCCCCCGACTGTGTGATGCCAGTGAACGGTGAATCTTCCACTCCCCCGAACTCGATGTCGGCAGACGACACGGCCCCAACTCCGTCAACACTCCCCACCACCTTGCCCCGGCATCTTAGTGTTTTGCCAACAACGTCAGGAGATCCCCAGCTGGTAGGGACGAACCCTCCGGCACTCCACTCCCCATCAAGAATCCCAATCCTCTTCACGGATGCCGCGGCATAATCAGGAACCCACGACGGCCTGGTCCCCTTCCCGCCCCCAACTCTGAGATCCCTCCCGTCCAGCAGTGCTAGAAAGTCCATCGTCTCATGCCTCACACAGCCCGCCGTGAACTCCTCAAACACCTCCTCTACCTTCTTCCCGTAATCCACCTTGACCCCCATCTCTGGCAGCCCAGGAACGTTCAACATGCCGTACACCCGATCATGTGGCACTGCACACTCCGCCCCCGCGGCCAGGACAATCGCCCTCCTCATCCCACCTCCCATCAACGGCCCGCCTTCCTTTCCGTTTTGCACCACAACCGCCAGCTCACCCTCATCCACCTCCCCCAACCTCCTCCTATGCCCCATCACCTCCAACTGCGCAACCTGCGCCACGTGCTCCATCGCATCCTCCCCGCTCCCTGACACTTCCTTCAACAAATCCCCAATCGCCGTCACCCGCAGTGTCCCATCCCGCACATACCGCCATTGCGTCACCCTCTCCCCACACACCACCGGCATCCCGCCGCGGCCGGCGCACAGTTCCTGGATGATCCACAACCGCCGCCAGTAGGGGCGCGCAAAGAACTCCCTCAGCGGAGCGGCCGCCGCCTTCAACGCCCTCGCCGCGCGCGAGGCCGGGTCGTCCACGTCGACGAGGTGCACCGCGCGCAGCCTGCGGTACAGCGTCTCCATGCGGACGGCGGCGACCGCGCGCCAGGTTGTGGAGGTTAGCGCGTGCGGGGAGGGGTCCAGGGCCTCGAGGTATTCGGTGCGGTACTCGGTGGAGAGGCGCTCGAGGTAGGTGATTGCGGCGTTGGAGGACGGGGTGGAGGGGCCGAGCCAGACGAGGATGTTGGCGGCGTGGTGGTAGATGGAGGCCATGAGGCTGATTTGGGCGGGCTTTTCGGTGGGGCAGGATTGGTTGATGCAGATGGCGTCGATCCAGATTTGGCCGCCGGCGAGGAAGTAGGGCATGGTGCGGAGCTGGCGGAGGGCGGCGGCGAGGTTGGACCGGACGGGGACGGTGGTGCCGTTGATGGTGACGGGGGTGGTGGGCGAGGGCGGACCCCAGGCGTAGGAGAGCGCTATGTAGGTGTCGGGTTTGATGGTTTGCTCGAGGTAGGCTTGATAGGCTGTACGGCTCCGGTTGGGTGGTCGGAGGAATGGGTTCAGGTGGGCCACGTCGAGGGTGCCCATATGTTCTGGCGGGGTGTGATCCGCGATGGAGATGGCAGGCCCAGCTTCGTCCTCGTACGCGCGGGTGTCTCCCCACGACCCCCAGAGCCGCCATCCACGGCCGTAATTGTCGGTCGCCTCGGACATGACCCTGTTCCTGTCTTCCGGGCTGAGCATGTCGGGGATCATGTGAGTTGGGAACATCAGGAGTGGCTCCACGCCAGGGACACCAGTGAGGTGCGTGTCGAGTGCCTCGAGGGCCGGAGCTATGGTTTGGCGGAGGCTCTCGACAAACGACTCTGGCGGGGGGCGAGCCACACAAGGATCAAAGTTGATGGTCGTCGATGGGACGGATGCCATGTTGTCGGTTATGTTTGTTGGGAGCGGGGCTGAGCGAACCACCATGGTGCATTCCACGGGAGACGAGTCCCCGGCTGCGGGAGGGCAGAGCGTAATGAGGCGGATCTGCCGAACTCCGATGGGGAGATTGGTGTAGTCCATGGTGGGCAGGCTGTGGGGGTTTGGGATAGCTTGGTAGTGAGGTGAGGACCGTGAGGGTTGGCGGAGACAGCTCGCGAGTCCGTGGTTGGGGGCGATTGGGACCACATTCAGCCCAAGAGTAGTGCCAAGTCTACTATAGCCGTTCGCGATTCCCTTTTGGGACTCGGATATTCGGGCAAGGCTCTGTCACGGTGGGCTCCAGGAGAAGAACAGCGATGTAGTGGTAGCGAGGCGGACATAGTAAGATGCAATGGATTCTTGACTCGTGATGTAAGATGGGAAGGAGGCATGGTGAGAGAATGGCAAGACGAGATGTCTCAAAAATGGGCAACTCCCAGAACGTGCTGGATCAGCAAGTAAAGCTGCCCTTGAACAGCAAACAGAGTGTATGCCCAGTTACCAAAATGCATTCGTACAGTTGGGATGAATCAGCATTAGTTACATTTCTTCATGTCCCTGTCTGTCCCGAGGATCAGTTCACGCCATCAAGAATAGAAATTGCAGGGACCGGCTCACAAACTGGTCCAGACCTGGCCTGTGGGGATTCCACCTGTCCCAAGAAACCTTGGCTCCACTGACCGATTCGCGATTCCTGGGGCGGAGCTGAAGGAATCGTTAGATGCTCAGGGGTCAAGGGCACCGTCCCCTATTTATTGATGGCAACTCCACTTTCAGCTTCCTTGTGGCCGCGACTTGGTTTCCGCCGCGTTGGGCCCAACCCCTGGCCTGCCAAATTGGAGCAAATATCGCCGGCCGTCATCGATAGCGCAGATCTAGACCGCCATGGTGGAGCTGACCACGTTTTTGCAGGGAGGAGGCACTCTGGGGGAAGGAATAAGATGGCACGCATTCTCTCCTCTGAGAACACTTGCTCGGTGAACTCCTGGCTTCCATTGCTGAGAGCATCAGTCACTCGTTTTTGCGTTGCTCGACGCGTCCACTCTTTGCGGCCATCCACACTCGTTTTCGCAACACTCACTCTCTCTTTTCTGACCGAAAAGGAACCCCTAGTTATTCGAAACCATCAACATGAAGCCGCAACTCCTCAGGCTGTGTGGCCTCGCCACCCTCGCCGCGGTCGGCGTTGCCGCGGACAAGACGTGCGTCGACTGCGAGGCCGTCCTCGTGTCCAACTCGAACTGGGCCAACGGCGTGCTCGCCCAGGGCGACTACTACAACCCGTCCAAGACAGGCAACTGGCTCCTCGGCCGCACCACGGGCGGCACGGGCGATCTGGAACTCCGCAACGACCCGTCCTTCGGGAACTACGTGTGGAACTTATGCCCCAAGGGCCACAGCGGGTACTGCCGCGTCTACATGGCGCAGGTGGTTACGGTGCAGGCGGGAGTCACGTACGACTTCTCGTTCCAGTACGCCATGGACAACGTTCGCGGTCAGGCCGACACGCTCGAGGTGACCGTCACCGACCTTGCCTCGCGGAACAGGCTGTGGGGTGACTACACGTATGCTGGCAACACCGCGGGGTGGGTCATTTTTGGTACGCCCAGCTCTTGGACCGCTGCGGAGTCCGGCGACGTTCTCCTCACCATTACCTGGTATGTCTTATCCTTCTTCCTCTTCCCTAGTAGAAGCAGCATCCAACCCCCCCTCCCTCCCTCCCCCCTCTGTGCCATCCCCTCTGACCGCCCCAACCAGGCGCAACGATCCCAACGACGCCACCGTCCGGATCAGGGGCGCCGCCCTCTCCGCCGTCGAGTGCCGCAACCCCGTGTCGACCAAAACGTGCTCCGCCGAGCCCGAGCTACCCTCCGCCACCGCCACCTCCACCGCCGAGGCTGAGCCGACCGTCACAGCCACCTCCACCACCGAGCCCGAGCCGACCGTCACCGCCACCTCCACCACCGAGCCCGAGCCGACCATCACTGCCACTTCCACCGCCGAGCCCGAGCCCACCATCACCGCCACATCCACTGCCGAGCCCGAGCCCACCGCCACCGAGACAGCGACTTCGACAGCGCTGCCGCCGAAGAAGGGATGGTAAGCACCACCCCAACCGTCCCCATACGTGGTGGGAGTTGAACTGACATATTGTTTTGTGTGTTTCCAGCTCCAAGCGCCGGAGGAGACGCCACCACAACTGAGCGCGTCAGCTATCCAAGCGCTGAGTTTGGGAATCGAGTTTGGGGGTTGAGTCGGGGATGGGCATCGACGGGGGTGTGGGGAAGAGGGAGGTGTTTCTCGGAATAGAGCGAGTAATAAGGAGTATCTTGGTAGTTGTCCTGTTCTGGGGACGATTGATGCGCTGTGTAAGGTTTTTGACGAAGCTTGTACTAACATGGGCAACGGGAATGCGTCGTGAACATGAACACTGGCTGAACTCGGCGGGGTTCTTGGTAGGTTCTTGAACGTTGCTCGGACTCGATCATTACCGAACACGGTGGGCAGCTTATGACGAGCAGAATTGGGTCGCTGCGGCCAAGGATCTTCAATATAGGTGTGTGTCTTGGGGTGGCTCGTGGAGCAGTGTTGGGCCAACTATTAAAACGCTGCGACCCGGTCGCCGATGATCAAGGTTGGTCACCAACCCGACTCGACCCCTGCTCAACGTCCTCCAGCCAGGCATCAAGGCAGTGGCGGCCGCCGCTGCGGCGTGAAGCTCGCCGTGGTAGTTTCTAGCCTAAAACCGAACGCGTCATGCGCTGCCCGGGTTAGGGCCGCAATGGCATCCAACTCGGGCCCGAGCGAGTCCATGTATTCGGTGAGCCGGGTGAGCTGCACCTCCTTGAGGCGCGGGAGCCGCTCCCGACTCTCAAAGACGAGCTGTCCCAGGGCCCTCTGCAGCAGCCGTCCGTACTCGGCCTAGTCGCGGAGATGATCACGGGAGCCGTGCCACGGCGTAATAACGGACTCGCGCAAGTGCAGCCGCTCGGGCGACGGCGGAAGGACGTCGCTGATGTCGCCGTGGTGCATGGTCGTCGGGGAGGGAAAGAGCAGCGTCGCCGAGAGTTCGAAGTGGGTCAGCCTCGTCGGGGAGGGAAGACCCGACAAGTGCCCCTCCAGTCCGAGGTCTTGCATGTAGTGGAGCTTCTTGCCGAGGTTGAGGACCAGGCGGTCGAGCGTAGGGGCGCAGAGGCGCAGGGCGTCGTTGAAGCCGTAGCCCATATCGGAGAGATGAGGGAAGGCCATGGCGGCGTGTATGTCGACGTGCTGCAGCCTCGGGCGGGCATCGCGGCACAAGCGGTGCCACCAGGCACCGTTGGTGGCGACGTTTGACAAGTGGATGGCCTCGAGGTTCCGCCAGAGCTCGGGATCCAAGGGCGCAGGATCGAAGGGGTGAGCGGTCATCAACAAGACCCCTCCGGACTGATCGAGGCGCCTGGTGCCGCGGGGGCTCATGTACGCGTGTGGTGCAACGGGATGGTCCTCTGTTGGAACAGCGTTTTTGGACCACTGCAGCTGGTTGTATGGGGGCACTGTGAAATGGGTACAAAACGATGTG